>JANIVI010000157.1:0-14349 GCA_030555755.1 Wickerhamiella kazuoi | reverse complement strand
GCTCGCCGCCCCAAGAAGGCAAAAAAAGCAAGAGGCATCATCCTGCCTGTGCGTCTGCAACATCTCCGTCCCCGGCGCCGCCGCCGCCGGCGCGCCGGCGCGCGCCGTACACAACGGCGTCGGCGTCACCATTCTCGACCAGGGCCTCGGCGCCGCCGCATTCGGCAAGCTGCCGTCGGGGCTCGGCCTGACCGCCGTGCTCGAGGTGGAGCCGCTGCGCGACATTCCCCCGGACGCCGTCGTCGTGCTCCGCGCCGAGCCGCGCGACGCCATGGGCCGCAAGTCGCGCGCCGAGGGGTCCCTGTACGCCGTCGTTGGCGACCGCCTCGGCAGCGAGCTTATGCGCGGCCGCGTGCTCATGGTCGAGCCGAGCTGGGCCAAGATCACCGCCTGGCTGCTCAAGCTGTGGCTCATCTAGTCGCCCCTCCGCCCCAGCGCCCGCCTAGCGGGCACGTGCGGTGCGCTCACCTGTAGAGAGATTGATCTAATTTATTTTTTTTTTAACCGACAACGCAGCGGCCCAGCCACGCCAGCACGCGGTCAGCCACGCCGCCGCGCGCGCTGTGCTAGGCGGCGGCGTTCGCCACTAGCAGCGAGCAGCACAGCCCAACTTTATATTTAGCTATCCCCGCGGTCTTGCCCCGCACCGACGGCGATTGCGTTTCGCCTCGCCGGTGCGTCGTTATCAGCAACTGCAATATGGCCCATGCATGACGTAGGAACCCTGCAGCGCAGGCTTAACGGCCAAACATTGCCGGCCGCCAGGATTGCGCACAAGACAGCCTGCCGCCGTTCAGGAGGTCGCGTCAAAATAAGCTCTACCCGTGTAGCTGCTTATAATGCTTGCCCTCGCCTCCACTGTGGGCGGCGGCGGCGCAGCGAACAGGGATTGCGCCATGCTGCTCTTTATCACTCATCACTGGCGCACCTGCCGGGGCTGAGACATCACACAATGACAGCACAGGACGCTCGCCGCTCCAAGACAGCGGGGCCTGAGCAGCCCACAGAGAGGCTGCACTCGCGATCAAAAGATGAGAAAAAACAACAACATGAGACAAACTAAATCGCCAGAGCCACCTAGTTCTTGTAATCTTAAAAGTTGATTGCGGTCGGCGAATACCGGCCCGCGTCTTCGCCGGGTTGTTGCACCGGCCGTCCGGCGTCGCGTAACCGCCGCGTCCCGCCACCTTCCGCAACCCACACTGGCGCCCATTGGCTCGCCTACTTTTCGAGCCGGCCGATCACTTTGGAGATGACCCGCTGCCTGCCACCTAGCCCACAGCTCGAAGGGTGCGACTGCTGCCAGCAAATCTGAACGGTCCGCCGCTCAACTGTCACATGCTGCATACCAAGAAAGCCAAGGCCCTGGCGTGCCCGCTGATGTCCCTCTTTCAAGCGCTCTCATGCCGAGCGACGCGATTCCTCTCTGCAGACTCTGCAGATTGACATACTGGAGAACCCTAAGGACCTGCGATTTCTGATGGCGTGCACCTGCAGATGCAAGCCACCTGCGCCAAGGAGGGGGTGAGCGCCGGCGATTATGCGCAAACCTAGTGATAGGAGTGGCGCGGTGACGCAATGAGCTGCCCATTCACACAGAAATAAAGCCTCCAGCCTCGAAGGCCCAGTGATTACAACAAAACCAGATTCAGACTCTGCATTGCCTTCACAATTCACATTTCACCCCCTGGGGCCGCGGCCACCCACCTTGAGAACCCCGCCGCGGCGGCAGGTGGAGGGCTAGGGGTTCGGCTGCACCCGGCTCCCCCGGTGCGTCGGGCCAGACCTCAAAAGCTCACCCCGCCTCTTCTTGCCCAGGTCCCAAGGCACCTGCGCGGAAAGCGACAAGGGCAAAAGGTGGCATTCTACGAAAATCTCTACCGGCCAATACACTCGGGCCGCGCGGCGTTATGCCATCCAACTATGAACCACCACTGCGTACGCCATCGCCGGGAGAGGCACAGGCGGGCAGAGGCGGCTCATGGCCCGCGGCTGCTCCCGGCTCGCTGGCCACACTCGTAGGCACTCTTGCAGGCGCAGCAGCCGCCATTGGTCTCCGCGTCGGAGGTGCCATTCTTTATTACTCACTGATCCTGGGATGGGTCATTGGCGAAGTCGCTATCGGTGCTCTGGTGCGGGTTGTGAGCCTGATCCTGCGACCAGTGTCCCTTGCTGCCTCATTCAGCACGTGGATATGGAATAGAGTATTGTTCCCGATCTCGTGCCTTGCGATCGCTGCGGGCTTTGTCGGGGTCCTCGTCGGTCACATTGTCGGGTATACTGGATACCGCCTGGGCCTTTTTTCTGGACACACTCGGCGACAGCGGCACACCTCCGTAGCGTCGGCTCGGGGATCTCTGGCAGGGAGGCACTCGTCCATTTCCACTAGCAATATCCGCTCACCTGGTGCCTTCGGCCACCAGCCTACAACAGGACCGAAGAGGCACACGGTTGCTTGGGAGGACGATTTTACCCCCAGTGGTTCTGGCGGGCCGCATTCGAGCCGGTCCTCTTTGGACGCTGATCAGTGGATTGACTGGACCGACGAGGATGACGCACACGGAGGCCTATTTTCATCGGGTGACGAGCCCAGCCGTTCAACATCACCTCTCATTTCGGGCCCTTCCACGGGTGCTTCCACCCCTGTGCTGACCGGCCGAGACTATTATGTCAAGTTTGCGCCGGCGCAACTGGACTCGCCGGAGCCCTCGAGTTACCCGCTGTACGAGGACGATGATGGGTACATTACGCCAGGTGTCGCCCTTTCGAGGACATCTTCCTTGCTATTCACGCCCATTCTTGAGGAAGAAGAGTAATGTCTTTTGCACGGCAGCGCGCGGGCGCGCTGCCGGGTTTTGAGTTGGCAAGTTGAGGCCTCGACTTTCCGTGGTCCGACTTTTTATTTGTAATGTAACGTGATTCATGATTGACTATCTAATTATCCGTTGTTGTGTTGTGTATTGCATGCAGCGCTACAGATGAGGCCAGTAGACCAAAGCGGTGTCATAGGCTCTCAGGTGGATTGCTAAATAATCCGCATCGGTGCCGTGATCTCGCACAATAGATCAACCGAACAACGTCTCGGCTGCGCATAGGTCGGGGAATTAGCGATAGAACGGAGCTTAGCTCTGATGTTCGTCTATGCGTGGCCGTCCTTTTGCAGACTTGCTTTTGGACTAGCGCGGGGCATGCCAGCCTAAAGATTGATTGCCTGCCAAAATTTTCACGGGTATACGAACATGATCTCCCGTTATCAGAAAGCAGTTTTTATGGGCGGGCTGTCCGCGTGACGACTAGCAGCAGCCTCTCTAGAAATAAGAGCTTGTTGCTCGCGAGTGGAAGCACGTGAACTCATCGACCGCTGTGAGCACGCAGGCTGCGTACAAACGTCCCATTACTGCATAAATCACGCAGCTCGCCTACGACTTGGTTTGATAACTGGAAAAAGAGGCCGCACGTTCATGCACGCCTGCTGCGGCACGTGGTCGCCATACTCGGCTGACATACGTTGGCTAGGCTGCCGCAATGTACGATCCGAGGGGTCGTGCATGGTCGCGCGCAGGTCTCCTGGGAGTTTCCGCAGCCGTGGAAGGTGGGGTCACCAGCGTAATTACGGGAGCAAACGTATAGTTGTTAGATAATAAAGCCTTGGTGTATGGCCTGAGCTAGCGCGGGCCACGTACACTGCCGTCCCCTCTGAGAACACGCGGATCCCTTAACGCCCACCGAGACAGACTGTGACTGGCTAGATATCAGTAGAAGCTCTTGCGGACAATTTTGCCCGAAGACTAAACGCTCGTTTACCCTTGTTACACTTCCTGCACGGGAGTCCCACGTGCGGCTTTGCGCATTGCATGAGCTGCAGTGTCACCCGACGCAGCCTCCCAATACTTGTGCTTCCGCACCGGCGGCCTCAGGCGGCGTACATATAAGCGCCCCCGCAGCACCCGACCCAGCGGGCACCGATCCGATCGTTCGCCGAGTGAAACGAATTCGCCGCCGCCAGCCAACGAGCTAAGTATAGGAGATGTCGGCGTCGTCCCGATACTTCAGCATGCTCCGCTCGGAGACCATGTTCGCTGATAAGCCAAGTGCCAGCAGTACGTATGCCAACACGCCTGAGTTGAACGCGGTCGGCAATGAGAAGGACTATGCAGTTGGCGAGCACTACAGCACGTCGAGTACTTCTGACGTTGAGGCCATACCCCGTAGCAAGCGGAGTCTCAACAAGTGGTGGACACTCATTGCTACCGGAACAGGCCTGTTTTCCGATGGCTACGTGAACAATGCTGTTGGCTTTTTCAACACAATGGTGAAACAAATCTACGGCGCAGCAGCGTATTCCAAATCGGATGCCATGTCTAATATCTCGGCCATCACGTTCGTGGGAACGGTAGTTGGAATGCTTTTTTTCGGCTTTTTTTCTGATCACATCTCGCGGAAGCACGGTATGATCATCTCAACTGTCATTATCATTCTGTTCCAGATTCTCCTGGCCGGTGCTTGGGGAATCGGCATGCCCAAAGACCCTCAAGGAATGTTCGCACAGATTACTGTATACCGCGCACTCCTTGGTATAGGTATCGGTGGTGAATATCCTGCCGGTTCCGTGGCAACCGCCGAGGCCGCGCAAATGCTTGGACACGGCAGGCGCAACCGCTGGTTCGTCATTTTTACCAATTTCATGATTGACTCTGGCTATGTCGCCGCGGCCATGGTTGCTTGGTTGCTCCTTTACATCTGCGGCGTCGGCCATCAGCCTGATTCAGTACATGGTCTGCAGACTGCTTGGCGACTGCTTTACGGCCTTGGAGCTATTCCTCCTATGTTACTGTTCTGGCTGCGTCTCAAGTTCCAAGAGAACGACCAATTCCGTATGCACAACTTGAAACGCACCAAGACACCTTACTGGCTGATCATTCGCCACTACGGCCCTCGCCTTGTCGTTGTGTCGCTAATCTGGTTTTTGTACGACTTCCTTTCGTATTCGTGGGGCATTTACTCGTCGCAGATCATCTCTATGGTCGTTCACGACGGTGACCTGCATAAGACCTTTGGTTGGACCGTTCTTTTTAATGTCTTTTACATCCCTGGCTCGATTCTGGGCGCGTTCTCGGCCGATTATTTTGGTCCTCGCATGACCCTCCTCGTTGGTACCCTCATTCAGGGCATTGTTGGCTTCATCATGTGTGCTGAATACAAGTCTCTGGTGAAGACAACGGCTGGGTTTGTTGTAGCTTACGGCTGCTTCACGGCCCTCGGCGAGTTCGGCCCCGGTGACAATATCGGCCTTATTGCCTCTAAGACATCACCGTCGGCCATTCGTGGCCGTTACTACGGTATTGCTGCCGCTGTTGGTAAAATTGGTGCCTTTGCTGGCGGCTACGCGTTCCCGGCAATTGCCAAAAAGTACGGCGGCGTTGACGGTCTCTCCAATTACAAGGGTCAGACGACGCTTCTTTATGTCTCGTCCGCCTTGTGCGTTTTTTCCGCCCTCCTTGCTCTTCTCCTGCCCCCGCTCACACAGGATGCTGTAAACGAGGAGGACTACAAGTTTCGGCGCTACCTCGAGGAGCATGGTTACGACACGTCGCACCTTGGCGACGCTGATGCGCCCAAGAGGGCCATGCAGTAATCGCAGCACAATCGAGCCAATCGCTAGGCCAATAGCATCTTTTATAAGCACAAGCGCGGTCTTTAACCGCGTGTAACTCATGTGATCTGTATACATAATCTTATTTGAAACATTACATGCAGAAAGCGCTGCGGATCTCGCTTATGCTCGTTCCTCTCCTCAAGTCGGATCCTACATTACTGTGCACGCCTCCGCGGCTGACGTGAAGCACGGGTCTGGACTCCGGCCTAGCCCCAGAGCTATCAATGGCCTGGTTCTGAAGGCGGCTGTCCCTGCCTCAAACCCATGCAACGTGAATGAGACCAACCCTTTGAGACTTTAGAGCATTACAGGAGTGACCATGTATCGCACCCTATTTATAAATTAAGCAGGAAGCTGCTTTCGAAGACTTCTGCGCGCCACGAGTAATGCACACTTTAGTCACGCCCTGCAGGGCGATTCTGCGCGCTGATTAACGGACAGTGGTCGGGTCCACCTTGTAACTGTCTACTGGTTGCTTCTGGGCCGGGACAAACGGTAGCACGTGTCACGTGATCAGAATAGCCCAACTGAGCATAAATACGCGAGAAGGCCCTTGTGGCAAGGACCACACTAAAACTTAACATGCACTCTATTCAGTCCCCCAGCGAGCTCGACACTGTTATCGCGAAGCCACAGGCCGTTGTGAAATTCTCTGCCGAGTGGTGTGGCCCCTGCCGCGCCATCGCTCCGGCCGTGGAGAAGCTGGCTGCCGCGAACCCCGATATCGAGGCTGTCGAAGTCGACATTGACAAGCAGGCCGAGGTTGCGCGCAAGTACGGCATTTCGGCCGTTCCCACGTTTCTCTTTTTCGAGAACGGTGAGCTCGTGAACACAGTCAAGGGCGCCAACATGGCCGCTCTCACTCGCGGGTTCAGCGAACTAGGCAAGAAGAACTAAGCTCGGCCACAAGATCGTCATGACATGAATCTGCGTATATAAAACTCTTACCAGTCAGCTAGAATTAAGATTGTAACCTTTTGTGACTTCCGAAACTTTTACAATAGTTTCACCGTAGAGAATTAGACGACAGATGTCAACTTGCCCCTGTAGAGCCGGCCCAGTGCCTCTGCCTCTCGAGGGAGTGCAACCTCGGGCCAAGGTGGACGCGCTCTCGTGCGGCTGGGTCCCAGTGCATCCTCGCCGCCGCCGCCCATCAGGGCATCATCTTGTGGAGGCCTCCTCAGCCCCGCGGCGCATATGCTACGCTGACGCAGCAGGATTTTTTCTTTTCAGCTATGGCCGACCAGATCATCAAGCCCGAGGCGCCGGCGACCGCCGTGGACACCTCCACTTGGCCTCTTCTGGTGAAAAACTATGATAAGCTTGTAGCCCGGACCAACCACTACACGCCGATTCCCGCGGGATCCACACCGCTCACGCGTGATCTCGCGTCGTACATCTCTTCTGGTGTGATCAACCTGGACAAACCGGCCAACCCTTCGTCGCACGAGGTTGTCGCGTGGATCAAGCGCATTCTGCGCGTTGAGAAAACTGGACACTCGGGCACGCTGGATCCGAAGGTGACCGGTTGTCTAATCGTTTGCATCGACCGTGCCACACGCCTGGTAAAGTCGCAGCAGGGTGCTGGTAAGGAGTACGTTTGCGTGCTGCGCTTGCACGAAGCTTTGAAGGAGGAGAAAGAGCTAGGCCGTGCGATTGAGACCCTCACAGGTGCCTTGTTTCAGCGTCCGCCGCTAATCTCGGCGGTCAAGCGCCAGCTACGTATTCGCACGATCTACGACTCAAACCTTCTGGAGTTCGACAATGAGCGTCAGCTTGCTGTATTTTGGGCTTCCTGCGAGGCAGGTACGTACATGCGTACTCTCTGCGTGCACTTGGGGATGCTACTCGGCGTCGGCGGCCACATGCAAGAGCTGCGCCGTGTTCGCTCCGGTGCGCTCAACGAAAACGACGACATGGTCACCCTACACGACATTCTAGATGCTCAGTGGGTTTATGACAACACTCGGGACGAAAGCTACCTGCGTCGCTGCATTCGCCCGCTAGAGTCGCTCCTCACTGGCTACAAGCGCGTCGTCGTAAAGGACTCGGCCGTCAATGCGGTGTGCTACGGCGCCAAGCTAATGATTCCTGGTCTGTTGCGTTACGAGCAAGGTATCGAAGTCGGCGACGAGGTGGTCATAATGACTACTAAGGGTGAGGCCGTCGCGTTGGCATACGCGCAGATGTCGTCGGTTGATCTTGCCTCGGTTGACCACGGTGTCGTGGCCAAGATCAAGCGCTGTATCATGGAGCGTGACACGTATCCGCGTCGTTGGGGTCTTGGCCCCGTGGCCCAGAAAAAGAAACAACTGAAGGCAAGCGGTCAGCTTGACAAGTATGGCCGCGCGAACGAGAACACCCCCTCATCATGGAAGTCGGAGTATGTGGAGCTTGATGGCGAGGGTACGGTTGATACCCCAGCTATCACCAAGGTCTCCGACGTCACGGTCCCTTCTAGCGCTCCTGCTCCTGTCGCTGATGAGACCAACGGTGACGTTTCCATGGTATCTGTAGACGGTTCGGACGACGAGGACGCCAAGAAGGCTAAAAAAGAGAAGAAGGAGAAGAAGGAGAAGAAGGAAAAGAAAGATAAAAAAGAGAAGGAGAGCAAGGATAAGAAGGACAAGAAGGACAAAAAGCGCAAGTCTGAAGAGGGCGAAGCTTCGAGTAAGAAGGCGCGCAAAGAGTAACACTCTTTTGTTTGTACATGAGTAGAAGCTCTGCTAACTCTGGCTAAATATTTCATAACCATTACAACCGTATATTTCTCCGCGTTACGCCCACTTGCCGAGCAGTGCCATCAATCCAGCGCCAAGTGCGACGAAAATCAACTGTAGTGTCAGATCGCCGAAAGATTGCAACTTGTCCGCGTTGAAAACAAAGTCTCGCGCCAGGAGCTCGACTAGGCCTGTGTAAAGTAAAATTCCGGAGGAGATAGCGTCTAGCACACCCGATACAACTTGAGCCCCGTAGGCTTTTTCACGATAGGCATAACGCACGCCAAGGCCGATTACAACGCCTATAGGTGTAACAAGGGCATACGCAAGGCATAGGAGGTACTTGAGCCAATATTTGGATCGGGGAAACGGAATCATTGATAGGCGTGCACCGATACCAAGGCCCTCGAAGGCCTGATGGAATACAAGCACAATGTAAAAGTCAACGTAGTCATCGCTGCTACCGAGAGTAAGGCCGATCATAACCGAATGGAACAGAACGCCGAACTCAAGGATGAGAAAGCCGCCAAACTGAGAGTTGAAGTCGCGCACCGCCGCTCTGTCCGAGATTTTGCGTATTTCGAGCCTACAATCGGCCGAATTCTCTTCAGTCTTCCAATTTTCAGTTCCGAGCTTGTCAGATTCGCAGCCAGTGAACTCTCCTGCTAAGTTCCTGCTCGAGTAGCGTGACTCGCCATAAAAGGAGCGCGCAAGAAGGTCGGAGTACACGTCGATGAGGAAGACAAGCATAGACGACGCCAGCATGATCGCCGAACACCAAGAGTAGACGCCCCAGCCACCAGTCTGGCCTACGCATGATCTAGGCCCTATTGCACCATACGCCGGGTCCATAAGGTGCACGAAGGCTGTGGCCACGATAACGCCGCTACCAAAGTTCTTGGCAATAACATACAATGATTCTGGAACAGCGATCCATTTAGAGCCTTGAGCTAGTACTGGAAACAGCGTCACAACTGCGGAGGTAATAAATATCACGAATATGGCAGATATGCGCCCATTCAGCCCACCGCTGAACTCATGGTGGCCAAAATATACGTCCTGGAGCACGCAACTCTTCCACGCGGCGTCGACCGAGTCATCTGTGAGACGCACCTCGTCTGGATTCCACTTCCTCCACCATGGAGACACGTCAGTGTAGACGGGTGCGGCTGTTAACATAGTAGCCTCCTGCCTGCTGTTCCGTCGATCGTGTTGCCGCAGAAAGTACCAGTGTTATGCACGCCACCCCTAAATGTCCACCTTTTAAACACCCTGATGTGCAATTCTTTCCTTCTTTACTAGATAACGCGTCCCGCGGGCACACCTCCACTTACTTGAAGCACGTTGCGGCAGGTGTCATGCAAAGCTCCTGCACATGCGCGAAAACGGAAGGCTGAAGCAAGCGCAGCCAGCGGAGAAGTGGCTTGTACATGTGGGCAAAGATAGACCCCACTAGAATATTCAGCTACCGCGGTATGTGCTGTAAGAGTAATTCGAAAGCAACAGGGGAATGTGGTAGTGCGCCTCGGGCGGATCGGTCACAACAAAAACTACCTCAACGAATGGGAAAAAGGCCGTAGCACCATCCCTGCTATTGAGATAGGCCCCGGTTTCGAATTTGATCTTGTGCGCGCCTGGTACGACTGATTCTACGGCGCCAGAAGACCAGTTTGTAATGCGCCCGTCGCCGTCGGTGATCCCCGAGGCAACATTGACCTCGCTACCATCCAGTAGTCGGCTCAGCGTAGTAGCCACCCCTACTGCTGGCTTTCCTGTGACAGTATCAAGGATGTGGCAAGTAATGTAGTCCCGCGACATTACAATTGCACCGCTGTTCTGGCCAGAAGTGGTAACCACGAAGAACCGCTGGCAATGCAAGGGTAAGGTGAAGAGTGGGACGCGAACTGTGTCGCCAACATGCCCCGCGAGCCGCATACCGGCTGTAACGTACTATTACAATCTAGATCTAGTTCTATCTGATTTCAGATATCAAATCCAGCTCTTTGGCACTATTAGTGTTGTCATCAGTCATTGATAGAGAGGCAGCCTCGCTCTAAGCGCGACTACCCTGGTCCCAGCGCATTTTGCGCACAATTTCGTCAAGCGCTCGTGTGAGTTTGTCCACCATGGCAGTATCATGGACAGGAGA
Organism: Wickerhamiella kazuoi; assembly: GCA_030555755.1. Lineage (NCBI taxonomy): Eukaryota > Fungi > Ascomycota > Dipodascomycetes > Dipodascales > Trichomonascaceae > Wickerhamiella > Wickerhamiella kazuoi. The sequence continues at coordinate 3,824 of JANIVI010000157.1, read as the reverse complement.
CGCTGGCGGGGGGTTTGAGCTTGCGCGAGTTGCAGTATCACCATTTGTAGCACTGCTACCCAGCGATATGCTGCCTTGCGACAGGTCACCAGGCGACGCGGAGCGAGGCGAGGTGCCACCATCGCTGAGATGCCCTTCTTGAGGTGATCGAGGTCTAGTCTCAGGCGATGTACCGGCTGCACCACGCCAGCCATGATCGCGCTGCAGAGATGCAGTGGCAAGCTTCTGCCAGTCAAAGTCATGGTCCGTGTAAATTTGACGTATCTTGTCGATGGCGGATCTCAGATGCTCCTCCGTGATAGCACCAGGAGCGCCTGAGATATTTTCGGCCTGCGATAGCAGCATGTCATTACCCTGGCAGGTAACCCAGGGGTGCTGCCGCAGCTCAGCCATGCTGATGCGGGTGCGTGCGTTCTTGTCGAGTAAGCGGTGCAGTAGGTCTGTAAGATCGGGGCTGGTGTCGGACTTGACGGCAACAGGGCGGCGCAAGATTGCACTGTAGAGATCTCCGAGGTTCTCAGCCTCAAATGGTAGCCAACCGTGATGCATGTAAAAAAGTGTTACGCCCATGGCCCATATGTCAGTACGTCGGCCGGAAACCTGGCTAAGTTCCTCCGCGTCGGGCATGGCGCCGCCGCCGCCGGACAGAATCGCAAGCTCAGGAGCCCAGTAGGCAGGTGATCCAGCACAGCGGCGCACAATGTCGTTCTCTGGTGTGTCGAACATCTCACTGACGCCAAAGTCCGCTATTTTGAGTACATCGTCTGCACCGAGAAGTACATTGTCGGCTTTGATGTCTCGATGCGTGATACCCAGTGAATGGAGATACTCTATTCCTAGAATCATGTCGCGAAAGTAGAGTCGCGACTGTTCCTCATCAAGTGGAGTTGCGTGCCCATTGTACTCGCGCTCAGGTGGCATAATTGTGCCGTTCTCACACCACTCAATCACCATGTACAGTGTATCTGATTGCTCGTCATCAAGGACTTCGTGTAGCTCAACGAGATTGGGGTGATCAATGCGCTTCATGATAGCCACTTCCTCGCGAATCAGGTCTGACGCCCGGCCGGTCCACGGCAAACGCTTACGCCTGAGCTCCATGAGATAACGCCGATTGGCCCTGATCAGCTGAGCTTTCGAGTATTCTTTCACTGCATACTGCACGCCCGACCGCGGATCCACAGCGCGATACACCTTACCGTGAGAGCCCTGACCAGCGCCACCCAGCACGAGATATTGGTTGATATACTTCCCCTGCGCATCCTCAGCATAGATAATGGACGGCGTATGCTTCACCAGGCGGGGAGCTGCATTCGGCAACCTGAAGTGGTGACGGGCCGGCGATATCGTGGGTGTTTGGGGTTGCGAGTAAAAGCGCTGGAGGACGGGACGGCGAGGGCGGGGGCTCGCGTGCACTACTGTCGAAGATCCAGTAGGTTCCAGTGACAGCTTGGGGGCAGGTGCTCGAAGGCCGGTAGCTGCTGGCGTCGTCGCATCGCTGTTGCCTGGCTGCCGACTCTGGCTTTGTATGGCCTTTGACGTACTCGCATCGTCCGTGCTCATCGTGCCAGCAGGTGCGGGCAGTATTAGCTCAGGTACAGCCAGCGTCGGCATGGCCACTACCGCCGCGGCCGCAGCTGCCACGGCCGCGATAGCCGCCGGCGCGTCGCCATCGCTACGTGGGCTTGATGGCAGAGAGTGTGCTCCGGCAAACACAAGTGCGTGTGGCGGAAGATCTTCCGTCAAATTTTCCACGCCAGATTCACCCATGATTTGATCGTCGTGCAAAACATCTGGCGCCGAGTTGGCGCGGGCAGAAAAGAGCGTCGCGCCAGCGACCACAGTATTTTCATGCGGCCAGATGGCTGCTAGACCCACGGGCAGATCTGGGCGACTTGTGGCAGTGATATTGTCTGCCGCGGTTTCGGCTGTTGCGGGCAACGCGAGCGGTGACGGCGTGTTGGACGGCGCGTCGATTGTGGAGGATTGCCCCAGAGGTCCGGGCGCGTCGAAAGCAGCGGCCGCCACGGCAGCCCCATCGACACTGCCATCCTCCCCGCCAGTCACTTCCATCCCACAGCAGGCTTCTGTAGCGGGCCGAACTACAGCGCCGTCACTACTGGCACCGGCGCTCGCGCCGTGGCAGTGGAAACGGGACCGGGGGTGCGTCGCGCCCTGCAGGGAGCGGGGCTGGGAGAGGGCACTATTCGCAGCTATAGCCAGCACGGAGATGGCCGGGCGGCACAGCCCGAAAAGCGCAAAACGACCTGACGACGCCGATTCGGTCATCCCTTTGGTACGCACTGATGACCGATACTTTTGGCTCTGGGGATATTGTACTGTGAATCTGTTGCATATGCCGGCACACTTTCAGCTCGTGTAGATTGGCTGCATGCAGAGATCGGGGTGGCATCGCTGTATGGGTTAGGACGAGCCTATCAGTCGTGCACTAGCGTGTCAATGCGGCAGTTGGACTTTATAAAGTTGCGGCCATGTGGATGCTAAAATTATCTGCGGAAATCATCAATGCCTTACTCTGATCTATAGTTCCTTTCTCGGGGCTCATGCTGCTCTGCAAACAGTACCCTACAGGCGCGCTCACTTCCGCAAGCTCACGTCCGCTTGCCTGGCCGCGCGTATCGGGTCAGAGGAGGTCGCCCGAAGCGCACTGCTCAATGTGACCTTTTGGTGCTTGGGTAAGGACGAACGCCCGTATTCTCATAGTCGCTATCGTCTGGAATATAATGTCACAGCTATAATGTCACATATTAGCTCAGTTCTGGCCCTGTGACCAAGTTTCACCAGTTTGCCTGCGCACGAAATGAGCGTCAATGTTGCGCTTATTAAGTGCATGCGCGCAGAGCCGAGCCGTCGCTCCGTCCTAGCCTTCGTTGCGACTCTGCCCAAAATTTACGTGAAATTTCGGCTCAGATAACCTCTTCCCTTGTCTCATTGCCTTTATGAGCACAGGTTTTGCTTTAAGACCATCTATGTGATGATTAGGCTTCGCGGTGGCCTCTGTGGTCTGCAAAACATACTTCAGGCAACCTAGAATGAGTAAATCTATGCACTATGTGCACACACATTGAGATACCATGCGACATTAAGATAACCTGTGGACAATGGTCCATCAAGACGTGGAAGGAGAGAGGCTCGTACTGTAGTCCCTGGTCGCGCTGGTGAGCTGCTGGGGCGGTTGCTTCATTTTTAAGTATACTATGAGTGCCAATCAACATGCGTTTGAAAAATCATTCGGTGAATCAGCGATGCCCGGAGACCATACATTTGCTCAATTCGAGAAAACACAGGTGTTCTCTAAATACCTGTAGTCCTTGTCTCCTCCTATGACATACTGGAACGTATATAATGGTGCAGGGAGCCAGGTGCATGGGTTAGGGTCAGATCATAAGTAGATGACGCATGTATTTCGAAGTGTGACCGTTTGCAGGCTGCCAGGGCTTGCCTGTGGTTGCCATGCGAGTCAGGCCTCGGCTCTTCACAGCGAACCCCTGGATCCGTGCGCTACTACCAGCATTACGAACACGTGAGGCGGCAGCGCAGGAGCTGCGGTGGCTGGCCAGGGAGCGTCCATCAGGGGTAAGCCTAGCCCATGCCGTTCGACGGCGAGGCCGTGGCTATCCTCTGCAGTATCTCCTCGGCTCGCAGCCATTCGGCCCATTAACAATAAAGGTTGCACCAGGCGTTTTGATTCCGAGATGGGAGACCGAAGAGTGGGCCTCGGACCTTGCTGATCGGCTACGCCGTCACAATGCTACCCCACGCGTGCTCGATCTGTGTACGGGCACTGGATGCATTCTTTTCCT
>JANIVI010000156.1:0-14361 GCA_030555755.1 Wickerhamiella kazuoi | reverse complement strand
GGGGGACCCGGGCGTGCGCCGTCCACCGGGCATTGCGTAGTCCTGGGCTCCCGTAGACAACGGCGCGGCGGGTCGGGCGCGAGGGGGCCAAAAGGAATGTGCCGGGGGGGCGCGGTCACGAGGAGGCGCAGCGCGCGCGGCAGCTCACGTTCTGGCACGGGCTCGGGCTCGTCGTCGGCCTGCAGATCGGCTCGGGCATCTTTGCCAGCCCGAGCCAGGTGAACGCGCACGCCGGCTCGGTCGGCGCGTCGCTCGTCGTGTGGGCCGCGGCCGGCCTGCTCGCATGGACGGGCGCCGCGTGCTACGCCGAGCTCGGCAGCGCCATCCCGCTCAACGGCGGCACGCAGGCGTACCTGCAGCGCGTGTTTGGGCCCGTCCCGGCGTTCATGTTCACCTGGACGGCGACGTCGATTCTCAAGCCGGGCAGCATGGCGATTATCTCGCTTGTGTTTGGCGAGTACGTCGCGCGCGGCGCGGGGATTAGCCCGGAAAACGTGTGGGCCACGCGGCTGTGCGCGCTCGGCGCCGTCTACTCGTGCTGTGCCCTCAACGCGGCAAGCGCGCGCCTCGGCGCGCAGGCGGGCACGCTGCTGTTTGTGCTCAAGCTCGGCCTGCTCGGCTTTATCTTTGTGACCGGACTCGTGGGGATCCCCCAGTACGGCGGCAGCGGCGCCCTCAGCGAGCCGCTGTGGGCCGGCTCGGCCGGCGCCGCGGGCGAGTACGCTGTCGCGCTCTACAGCGGGCTGTGGGCGTACGACGGCTGGGACAACCTGAATTTTGTGAGCGGCGAGATGCGGAACCCGCACCGCGACCTGCCGCGCGTGATCGCGACAGCCATGCCGCTCGTGATCGTGGCGTACCTGCTGGCCAACGTCGCGTACTACATTGTTCTGACCAAAGACGAGATCAACGCGGCCGCAAGCGTGTCGCTGACGATGGTCGTCAAGGTTCTCGGCGCGCCCGGCCGCGCCGCCGCCGCCGTGCTCATCGCGGGGTCGTGTTTCGGCGCCATCAACGCCAGCATGTTCAGCGCGGGCCGCCTTGTGCAGGCGGCCGCCGAGGAAAAGCTGCTGCCCCAGCAGCTCGCGCACGTCTCGTCACGGCACACGCCAGTGTTCGCGCTGCTGCTGCAAGCGGCGCTAACCACCGTGTTCATCTTGAGCGGCGAGTTCCGCTCGCTTACACAGTTCTACGGTGCGGCGGGCTACATGTTCTATGCGGCGGCCGTCGCCGGGCTGCTCGTGCTGCGTGTCCGCGAGCCGCGGCTGGCTCGTCCTTATCGCGTGTGGTTGACGACGCCCATCATCTTCCTCTGCGTGGCGTCCTTTCTGATCGGGCGCAGCATCCTGGCCAAGCCGCTCGAGACGCTCGGCATCATTGTCTTTGTGCTCCTCGCTATTCCTGTCTATTATTATCGTTTCGGCTGGCCGCGGTTCTGACCAGGCAGCGCCACGGCTGCGCTCCGCTGCCAAGAAAGTTGCCGAGCCTCGGCCCGCACACCTTGCCGTGCCTTAGGTACCACACTGTACATATTCTTATCTTCTGCGCCTGCGGCGCTTTGCAGACCCACTCGCCCGCCTGATTATTATGCGCGCAGCTGCCGCCTACCGCGCTTGTGACGCAATAGCCAGACGCTGCCAATCTGTCAAACTACAGGGGTCCGGCCAGGGAACAACGGCAGCGCACGGCACCACACGGCACCGCCTTCAAGCAGGGGAGGTCGCCCACGACGCACTCGCCTGAGACCACTACGTCATTCACCTACCTCGGCAACGCGGGCGATGGCCTCTCGACCCGGGACCGCCGCGCCTCACCGTCTCTATCTCAGCGACGATCTTTTGAGGCAAGTTATTATTTTATTTTTAGCCGGCGAGCCGCGGCGGCGCGGCGAAGCGGCTCGGCTCGGCTAGTGGGGGTCAGCCCGTTTTTGGCGTCAGCAGCGGCGCGGAACGGGGTGGTCCCTGCCCGAGCCAGCGGTTCACATGACGCGAAGGGCAGCAGCTGCCCTGCCCAAAATGCACATGTCATGCTGGCCAGCCTGCAGACGCGGCGCGAGACTACAAACAAATCAGGTAACACGCAGCTCCCAGCAGCGACAGACCAGGAGAAAGCGCGGCGCAGGTACCACAAACTGACGCTGATGCGCCAAGCCGGACGCCCCCGGCCCGAGAACGTGATATGCCCGCCCGCGCGGTGGTTCCTGGTTGCTCGGCAAACGCGGCATGACGCCTCTGAAGCTGCGCAAATCACCGCGGGGCACACAGTGGGCCATCTTCAAGTGAATTCACGTGACAAATAAAAACTTTCCGGCAGCGGTCCAAACAGGGCCCGACCGTGGCGGACCCATCACAACCCCCACCTCACTGTTCTTGCTGCCCTTCCTCGGTCAGAGCCTGATGACTTAGCGCCCACGCCACTGATGCGAGAATCAGCGGAGTTCGCCGAAGCCCGCGCATCCATGAACATCACTTTCATTATTTTTAACCGAAAGCGTATCTATGCATGCGTCCCTAATTTGGGGCGCCACCAAGAGCATTTCTCGGCAGCGTCTGGGGAAGCAGAGACCACAGACAGCGAAAATCATGCATCTGCGTGTTGACGTCACTGTGCAGCATTTGCAGACGCCTCACAACTTTACCTAACGTGGGTAGGACACAGACCCTTGAACGAGCTGTGGGCGGTGGTAGCTGGACTATGTGCGAACCTTCCAGTAACATCTACTGGCCCTCGGCCTATTTCGCATGCTTCTTGAGAATGTCTGAGAGAACCTGCCTCTCTTCAAGCATGCAATCTGAGCCCCTGAGGTATCGGCGGTGTACTCGCCTACTGCGAGGGTGAGGCGCGCCAGCTGCTCTAAGCAGGTACAGGCACTTCTCCTGCGCAACACGCATCTGTTGCTAAGGGTGAATCAGTAGGCAGCTGTAGCCTAGCTGCATAACCCTGCAGGACAGGCGTGCAGAGCGCAACTCGGGTGTCTAGTTCTGACTGGAGCACTGAATCACGGTCGGCACAAGATAACCCGAAATGCCACAAAGTTTTGGCTCGCGTATCCTTGTCACTAGACGGGCTCAGCTACCGCTAGATTAGAAGTGTGGGCGCTGGCAGCTCCACTTCTGCCTCTAGATTGCGCAAAGGCAGGCTTCATGCCGCTGCGGCTCGACTGGCCTCGAATGTGGTCCTCGGCCCACGGACTAGGAATACTCCTGCTGACCAAATCCCACCGGGCTGCAGGGGACACACGTCATGAAGCGATACATGTAACCAGGCATATGACTACATAAGCTAGCAACATAGATTTTGAGGTGCTCAGGGGTGGTTGCTAGCGCGCTTTCGGTCGCTCCCCGCCAGTCAAGCTTGGCGCAAACTTTCTTTTTGACATCTGATATAGACCCGCCTGCAATGTGGCCTGGCGTGCCTGCAGCCCAGAAGATTTCGCAGCGCTTGCAGATCCTAGCTATGTACGGGATACATTAACCCTCGCCTTCAGGGCAAGGGCTGGCTGTGTTGCCTGCAGGAGCACGCCTGGGCAACAGGCTGCTTCCGCCTCTCTTAAGTAGGCGCTCTGAAGGATCTGGCTCGTCTCGGACTGCTCGACACGAGTAACTCGGACACCATCTTTGCTGCCCAAACGCAGCAACGCGAAGCATACCGTAGAGGACCGCGCAATCTTACCTCTCCGCCGTGTCTTTAAGACTCTTGCGAGTATCTAGTCCGGCGCTGCTCTACCCCCCGCCCCAACCGCCCAGCTTAGCCTAGCCTGCACGGCTCCAGCTGCCTGTGTAAGTTGCCCAGAAGGAGCTCCCTCACAGACTTCGCACACCCCCAGGTTCTCACAAGAGCCCCCAATCTTGGACACGTTCTGAATTGGCCACGAGCGGTTTCAAGCGAGTCTGAATCGCTGCAAGCGACTTCTGGTATTGAATCCATTGAATATAGCGGCCGGTGTCAGCTCTTACCTGCTTGTTCCCCGTGGCTGAGTCGGAATTTTCGAAAGACGTGAAGGGCTATATTTCTGCGCCGAACGCCACCAGTTGATTCGTGTGATTATTTGACCTACAGTGTCATCCAGTTGATCGGTTCCACAACAAGCTAGGCTTTTTTCGCCTTTTAGTACCCGCAACTCTCTTCTGTGCGCCTACCAACAAAAATAATGTCCGACGCGATGGTAGCTGGTCTTATGTATGAGCCAACCTCACACCCCGAAGACTATCCCTGGCAAAGCAATGGCCGCCTTCACCCGAACCAGCGCATACTCACGCTAAGCGCGCGCGGTCCTCTAATCATGGTGCTTCCTGGCCAGGAGCAAAAGCTTATCGCACAGAATATTTTTACACTCTCTGAATTGGAGATGGCCTTGAGGGACTTTGTTTACGAGCATGGTATGTTTGCCACCGAACTTTGGTCGTACCTGGCCGCAATCGAAGGTGCCGCGATGCCCCAAATGGTCCCTCCGAAAGCCATGTATATTACGATGGGAGGCATGCGCTTTGAGGCAAAGCTTGGTGGCATCACGAATGGCCAGCAGCGCTCTTTGATGGTGCTTTTGACCCCTACGCCGGGGGCCTCCCCCGCCGTGCTCGCTGCTGCTGAGCAGCAGCAGCAGCAGCAGCAGCAGCAGCAGCAGCAGCAGCAGCAACGGAGTGACCATAGCAACCGCCATGTCTCGCACAATTCCCAAACTGCCCACATCCCGCACATTCAGCGTGCTCATATTAACCCTGCTCCTCAGGGTGGACACAGTTCGCATGGCTCCATCGTGAGTATGCCTGCCGGCACAACACAGTTCAACTATGAGACTGCTCAGGCGTCGGCGCGCCAGTATGATGCCGAGTGGAACTCATATGTCTCATCTCGGCAGGATGAAAATGACATCTTCACTGACAATGGCGTCGCACCGCAGGCGACACAAGAAAACGCTCAGTCCTGGGATGCATCAGGGTCAGCAGGCGCGGCCTCAAGTGCGCCCATGGGTGGTCCGCGCAACGCGTCTACCGAAATGGTCGAGTTCATTCCCGACATGAAGAAGCCCGAGCTACAGATCTATTACTCCATGCTTTCAACAAAGAACTCATACCTTGGTGTTATGGATGTGCCTAATGATTCAGCAGCCGTGGAGCGTCTCGTGTACAACGAGGTCTACGATCCCGACCGCGTGGCCCCCAAGCAGCTTCAGGAAAAGAACTCGCCACCTTTTGCAGCAACCCACCCGCCACTCAAGGGCCAATATGGCCAGGCCCAAGGCCGGGCTGGTGGTCAGCTGCACCACACAATTGGACTCCCCGGCGACGGGCAGGCGCCGGTCTCACAGGCCAAGATCACCGGTGACAAGAAATGTCTCGAGTGTGGCGTCGAAAAGAGTCCCGAGTGGCGTAAGGGTCCGCAGGGCCCCAAGACACTGTGCAACGCGTGCGGCCTCCGTTATGCGAAGCGCCTCCGCGGCAATTAATGCACGTTACGTGCAACCTCATCTAAGCACGGCGCTCGTTCCCGCAGCGCGCACAGTTCCCCCCTCATTGTGTTTGTTTTTACACGCATTATCCTTCTCTGCGATGCAGGCTCATTTCCGCAAAAAAATTATGAAGCGCGGTGCCGGTCAGCGGCGCTGAAAATGTACATTGGCATTGACTCTCTGGCCGCCGCGGACGCACCGCAGCCACACAGAAGCATTATCATCCTCAGCATTCAGCTAGACTCGCAGTTTATTTTCTATTTAAATACGAAAACCAATCATGCTCTTGCACCACCGGAAGCCAGGTGAATTTAGCCGGCGGCAGCCCATGCCGGCGAGGTTTCCGTCGCACTGCGCCCGATTTTTTTTTTTTTTACCCGGTCCCAACACCTGCAATCGCCCGACCACCAGCATCCTCCCACTGCGGCCGGGCGGGTCCCATCGCCCGACATGGGAGGATGTAAACACCCCTGCAGGGGTGCACACATAAACACCTCCTCAAGCGTGGAGAGCAGCCGACTGCCGCGATTCAAAAGATGAGTGCAAACCAGAACCTCGCACCGGCAGCGCTGGCTGGTAAACAGGGTGTGGAGCCCGCTTCCGCGCCGGTGGGGCACTCGGTGGCGAAGCGGCTGCAGAGCGAGCTGATGCAGCTGATGATGTCCGCGCCGCCAGGGGTGTCGGCCTTCCCTGAGTCGGACTCGAATCTGCTCGTGTGGGCGGGCACGCTTGACGGTCCTGACGACACATACTACGCGGGCCGCCGCTTCCGGTTGTCGCTCGAGTTCCCGCGCGAGTACCCCTACCGGGCGCCGACCATCAAGTTCACGTCGCCAATGTGGCACCCGAACGTGGACATGGCCGGCAACATCTGCCTGGACATTCTCAAAGAAAAGTGGTCCGCCGTCTACAATGTGCAGACCATCATGCTGTCGCTGCAGTCGCTGCTGGGCGAGCCCAACAACGCGAGCCCGCTCAATGCGCAGGCGGCGCAGCTGTGGGACCAGCCCGAGGAGTTCCGCCGCCTCCTCGCACGCCACTGCGACGACGCCTAGGCTGCCGGTAGGCCACACAAAAATGCATAACGCCCCTGGTGGGCCTAGCTAGTAATGTTTATTTAATTGCGGCTGCCGCGCGGAGTGCGCCGGGCCAGACATGTTGATAAATAGAGTCGCGCAGCAGCCAGTAGCGCCGCCAGCCCGGCTTTTGGCGGTGGACTGCGCACGAGGCTGCGCCAAAGGCGAGGCCACAGGCTAGGCCACGGGCTCGGATTTGGGCACCACGGGCACGGCCGCGGGGGCCGGCCCGTCCGCCAAGGCGGGCTCGGCCACCACGGCGTCGCCACTCCCTGCGGCAGCCGACGCTGCCGACGTTCCGTTGTGTGTTTTGTCCGTCTGGCTTGCCTCGGCCAGCTCGGTTTTGGCGCCGTCAGCGGCCCAGCCGCGGACGGTGAACGCGACCTGCGTAAACGCCTTCAGCGCAAGCGGCCGCTTGGTCCAGCGCCGCGCAGGCGTGCCGCTTTTATCGAGCGCGCGAACCTGCGCGGCAACGACGCCGGCGAGCGATTTGGGGTTGCGCGGCGCGGGCCCCGCCGGCTCGGCGTCGGGGTCGACGCGCTTCTTGCGGCCCGGGCGCCCGCGCTCACGCGGCTTGGGCGCCGACGCGGGCCGCGCCGTGATCCGCGCGAGCGCCTCGGGCGGCGCGCGCAGCACTACGATTCTGCTCATCGCTGGTGAGTGGCTGTCGGCGGCAACGGTGCGCGACTCGTACACTGGGAGGAGGCGGCGGCGAGCGCCCGCTGGGGCACGCCGTCCTCGGCTGCTTGCTTAGCGTTGCACGGCGGCTCTCTGGCGGGCGAGGGCCGCCCTGGTGCCGCCTTAGCTAACCAGGTAAGGCCTAGCTCGCGTGTGCCCTAATCATCATCACGTGGAGATAAGCTAGGACAGGCACCCACCAGCCCCGGCCTAGAGAAGGGGGTAACGGATAAGGTGCGGCGCTCACGCTCTGGTGCTCGCGCACGCATGATAAGGCAGGGCGCCCGGCGTGCGGCTGAATACGCTAGATATACTTACACTATGCTTGAGGGAGAATGTGCGTGTTCATTACTACAGGGCCCGCAGGCAATAAATAGAGATATATTGCCCGCCTAGAGGTAGGGCACAAACAGATCGTCCTCGAGCCAGCCGACCTTCTCGAAGGCGCCAAAGAGACGCGACGCCTTGTTCACGTCGATGCGGCAAGCCTTCTGCGAATCTGTGCGGCGGAAGGCCAGGCCCTGCCGCAGGCGGTGCACCTTCTCGGCAAACATGCGGCGCTTGGAATCGAGGTACACATCCGCGGGCAGGCGCAGCACCGAGGCAAGGTGCGCCTCGGCGGGGTGGAGCAGGTGCAGGTCGGGGTCGCCGCTGAGGTCCATGGGCGCGCCCTTCCAGTCGGCCCGCAGCGAGCGGCCCGGCGGCAGCAGCGATGTGGGCGGCGAGTAGTCCTCGATCTGCGAGTAGCTCATCTCGTGCACGCGGCTTGCCAGCGCGGCGCTGCGCTTCTTGCCGGCGGGGCTGCGCGGCTTGGGGCTCGACGCGCGCTCGTCGTCGTCGGTCGCGCTGGCCGCGGCGCTGGCCGCGGGGGTCAGGCTGCTCACGCGCGAGCGCGTGAGCACGCTGTCCGAAACCGTCTCGAGGTCGCTCGTCTGGCGCGCGGCGGGGCGCGCGCGGCGGCGCGCGCTGCGCGCCTCGGTAGGCTCCGAGTAGCCCGCGTAGGACGCGGCGCGGCTCAGCGAGTACAGATCGAGGAAGTTCAGCTCGCGGCGGTAGTACTTGACGGGATCTGACAGCAGCGAGTCCCAGCACGTCACCATGCGCTTCTGTGCGGGCGCGCCAGGCGTCTCGCTCGAAGTCGGCGTCGTGGGCTCGGTCGACGCATAGCTGCGCTTGACCGCACCACCTGCCGACCCGGGCAAGGGCTCGCTGTAGGACTTGCAAAACGCGACGCTTGGCGTGGCCTTGAGCTCCGGGCTCGGGGACAGCGGCGGCGAGAGCATTCGCAGGGCGGAAGACTCAATCTTTGTGGATACGACACTCATGTTTGGAATTGGGGGTGGAAATCACTGAAGACGGGAAGGATCAATCAACTTGGCGGTAGACAAGAAAGTCTCGGTTCAAAGGCAATAAGAACCAGAAGTATCAATTGCACAATTATAATGAATGAATTTTTATGATTGTGCAAGAGCAAGAAACAATATAGCAGTTATGTTCCGCAATTGACAGGTTGGCCAGCAGTTGGAGGTTGGGCTGCAGCGGATCGCGTATAATTCTATATATGCCTGATTTTTTCCTGCCTGTTTTTTTTTTCTCCCTCGCATGCAGGCCGCTTTACTTAACCTGCAGCTGATAGCTGCGTGGGCGATTGTTCATAACTGCATACTGCGTCATTATGCCGACCAATTGAGTTGCAAATGATAGTAAACTAGTGTATTCAGGATCGCAGAAAAATTTTTCTACCTTTATTTGGCCTCCAAGTTGACAGGAACGCGCGCTCAGCGCCGGAAGAAAATCTTTTCTCACTTGCGGCCGTGGTAGGGGTCCAGTTCACGTGACGTGGCTGCAGGGTTCGGCTGCTTTTTTTTTTTCACTACGGCTTGTAGCCAAAACAAGCAAGCGCGCCGCAGATGGCAGCATATTGCCTATAAAAAAATATAATAACATACAATTGAGCGTAGCATAGAAGATTACAGTCACATGCTGCATAATTGCACGAACAATTGCTTGTTTCAGCTCTGTTTTAGGCTCATTAAGGCCAGCGCAGCCTTAGGGCTGGTGCCCTAGCGGCTGCCCACTCTCAGCTGAACCGCACGGCATCGGATGGCAGGGCATGTGGCATGTTTATGCCCTTGCCCAGGAAAATATCTTTTATCAGACGCGACGCGCGGATTGCCGGGGCAAACTGTAGGCAATGGCAACTCAAAATAGATATATAGTGTGAATTGGTTATTGAAATGGCCTGCTGCTACAGTAATACAAACACTAAAGCCCATGATGGCACAAGATGGCCTTGTTCCGGCCGCATTCTTGCTCATGCAGTGCCTGAGGACGCGCGGCAAGCGCCGAACAAGTGCAGGAGCGTGCGTGCACACTTAGGCGAGAGGGGCCGAGCGAGCTGCCAGTGAACAAGGAAACACCCGTAGAAAGAATAGGGAACAAGGTGCTACGTGCGCTCAGGCCAAGTCTTGGAGGTCAATTTGAACTAATTGGCTTATAATGCTAAATTTGCAAAGGCTGCAACCCCGCGTGCAAGGCCCATGCGCCTCACGTCATTGTGCCCGCGTGGTCTGAGTCGTCGCGAAGAATCTGCAATTCACCCTTGCCCAGTTGCCCTCTAAGTGGAAAGCTGAGGCGCACCGCCACAGTCCCGCGCAGAGCGTCCTAGGGCATGCTAACTCTGTAGACGTGCTGCTGCATATGGGCATGCTGCAATTGCAGAAGACTCTTCATTTTGGAAAAGCCGGAGCTAGGCGAGCGCCTGACATCAGAGAGAGCGCTCTAAGATTGGCGCATTAACGCCCCAATGACCAGCAGCCTGTAGGCTGCAAAGCTTTTCTCCCGCCCAGACGTGCGGCCCCCACCACCGCCTCCTGCGCTGGGCCAATACTTGCTACCGCAAAATATTTTTCAGAGCACCGCAACTTGGCAGGCTCCCATTAAAGGATTCTGACGAAGGAGCCCCTCGAATTGCACGTCATGTCTTGAAAGCTCCATGTTAATGCACCGAGGCTGACTTTCGCGATAAGCTGCGAGGTCATTGGCCCTTATCCCGCAGGTTGACATCACTTTGCTGTTGCGCGAGGCTTGGCCTGCAGTGATGTTCCCGTGACCATCGTGATAGAAAACTCCCAAGGGTGCGCCATCGTGCGTTACATTCTCGGCTGCGTATGCAAGCAGCCGGCGCGCCTCGCCAATGCTGACTTGTAATTCTCTAGCTTAGCCTGGCCTAGCTTAGCAGCGGTATATAAAAGTTTTAGGACGGATCATTTGAGAGCGCCACCCGGTGCGCTCACAAGCGCATCACGGTCCTCGTTTCTGTTCCAGCCATCAGACTCGACCTCGTCGTCATCGCGCGCGCCGCCAAAGTCGCTAGCGTCGTCTGCGTCGAACACTGGCTGGCTGCTGCGAGTCGTGCCCGAGCGGTGGACACCGGCAACAGGCGATCCCGCACGGCTGTGCTCCGCGGCCGCTGCCGTAGCGTCTGCGACGGCGTCCTCCTCGTCATCGCTGCCATTCAACGAACCAATGTCAAACTCCTGCACATCGCCCTCATCCTGAGCGAGCTGCGTCGACATAGCGTACTGGCGGTTGTTCGGGTTGGGGCGCCAGAGTAGCATAATGAGTGCGAACGCGACAAAGTACACGATGTTGGGCCAGCCGTCGCTCAGCAGCCACCGGATCTTCCAGTACTCGTTCACATAGTCTTTGAAAGAGCTCGTCGCCTGCACGAGCATTACAATCACAAAGAACCCCAGCAGCGCCAGCGCCGACCCTAGCAGTATCCACCACAGCAGCACGTACATGCGCACCTTGACATGTTGCTTGCGCTGCCGCAGGTACGTCGTCGTTGCCGAAAGAGAGTGTAGCGTCCACATGTAGAACAGTCCTACCGACACGGCCGCGGGCAGCAGCAAGAAAAAGCCAAGCGTACCGTAGACGTCGTCGGGCAGCAGCGCATATGAATCGAGCGAGTGCAGCGTGGCAGACAAGAAGAGAACTACACCAAGCGCAATTGCAAGCTTCAGGCGCGGGCCAAGCGACGAGAACACCACCGAGTACCCCATGGAGACGATGAGGACAAGGAAAAACGTTGACGACAGCGCGAGGGCCCCCAGCACGGAGACAATGACCAGAAACGCTTTGGTGCCAGCCGCTGCGACACCAGTCTTGTTGTAAACACGCAGATACACCCAAAGGACTGCGTGGTCCACGACCATGACGACGCCGAGGGCCGTGATGTAGCGCTGGACGGGCAGAATATCCCTGCGGTAGCGGACGTACAAAAAGACCCACAGACCAAGCAATGCCGCATAGCAGATCGACATGATGCCGTGGAAGAGCATGAGGGGCTCCTGTGCAGCTGGTAGGTGTCCATACGCGTTCATAAAGTGGATGCGGGCCTTGTACTTGAGGCCCGTGTCCGAGAACGGCAACGTCGCCACACAGTAGAAGCCCGTGTCCTCGACATCGTAGATGATTGGATCCTTGCGCGGGAAGTCTACGCGCTCGGTCTTTATCATGTGGCCCGGCGAGCCCGAGTACGGACGCAAGATAATCGTGCCGAGTTGGTCTTCGGAGCACAGGCCCGCGCCCACGGCGTTCTTATCGCAGAGGTATTTGAGGACCTGACGGCCGTCGGACGCCGTCACGCTCGCGCCGAGGTACGAAAAGTCCGAGATGTCGTAGATCACGTACGCCACGGAGCCCTCGGCGTTCGCGGAGTCGCTGAGATCAAGCTCAATCTGCGGCTTGTGCGGCCCAGGCTTGTCCTTGGCGCCATAGATGCCCGCACAACGCATGCGGTGGCGGTCCGAGAGCTGCTCATCGGTGTCCACCGCCAACACGCCTGCGATGGCCGCAACCAGCCCCAGGAGAAAGCGCATGTTGAGGTGCTTCACAAGGGCAGCTGCTAAGCTAAGGAGATGTCGGGTCGGCCGACCGGGGCCCGGGCCTGCCAGCTGTTCCCAAGGGTGGGTGTGGGGCTCGGCTCGGGCCCTCTGGGGGGCGGCGCGCGCTGCTGCGCCCAAGCCCGACTTTGCCAAGGCCGCGCGGCGCGCGCGTTGCCCAGGCGGTGCCTGAGCCCAAGATGCTGACTACGTGCTGAGCAGAGCCTCGCCTCGCCTCGGCCTAACCTGGGACGTCCCAGCCTTGGGCCGTCCTCCTCCAGCCTGGATCCCCCGGTCTTCACCCTAACCCGGGAGCGGGCCGGCGGGGAGTCTTTCGAGGCCCAACCTCAACCCAACCCCGCGAGCCCCTGCCCAACCGCCAACCGGGCTCGACCGAATTATCAGCGCGCGGTGGGGTCCGTCTGACTGAGCACCATGACCGGCGGCGAGCGCGGCACTGTCGAGGCCGCGCGGGACGGGACGCCTGCGCCCTCGCGGCCCGACAGCCCGGCGACGCCTGCGCGGCGCGCCGGGCTCGCACAGTTCGAGCTCGAGCACCCGCTGGCCATCACCGTGAACACCGAGGGCGCGTCCATCGACCCCGCGGGCTCGCACCCGGCGTCGCACGAGCCTGGCATCAACCTGCCGAACCACGACAAGGTCGTGGCGCACATTTCGCTCGACATCGGCGGCTCGCTCACGAAGGTCGTCTACTTCTCGAAGAACAAGCGCCGCCGCGGCGGGCGTCTGCATTTCGAAAAGTTTCAGACCGCGCAGCTCATCGAATACCTTGACAAGCTCGCGGCGCTCGTGGCCAAGCACCAGGCGATCAAAATTGTCGCGACGGGCGGCGGCGCCTACAAGTTCTACGACGAAATCAAGCAGCGTCTCGGCGTCGAGGTCGAGCGCGCCGACGAGATGGAGTGCCTCATCAACGGTGCGGTTTTCTTTGCGCAAAAAATTCCCCAGGAGATTTTCACCTACACCGAGGAGCGCCCCGTGAACGTGGTTCCGGCGCCGACGTCGTTCCCGTGGCTGCTCGTGAACATCGGCTCGGGCGTGGGCATGCTCAAGATCGACGGCCCCGGCCGGTTCGAGCGCATTGGCGGCTCGTCGCTCGGCGGCGGCACGCTGTGGGGCCTGCTGTCGATGCTGACGCCGGCCAAGTCGTACGACGAGATGCTGAGCATGGCCGCGACGGGCGACAACAAGAACGTCGACATGCTTGTGGGCGACATCTACGGCGCCGACTACCCCCGCATTGGGCTCAAGGCGTCGACGATCGCGTCGAGCTTCGGCAAGGTGTTCAAGGAGGAGGACAAGTCGCGCTTCGACCCCGCGGACATTTCGCGGAGCCTGCTGTACACAATCTCGAACAACATCGGCCAGCTCGCGTACCTGCACGCGCGGTACCACGGCATCGAGCACATCTTCTTTGGCGGCTCCTACATCCGCGGCCACCCGCAGACGATCCACACGCTGGCGTACGCGATCAAGTTCTGGTCGCAGAGCGAGAAGACCGCGTACTTTTTCCGTCACGAGGGCTTTCTGGGCGCGCTTGGCGCGTTCATCGACGAGAAGGGCGACATCGAGACCGTTTCCGACACGAGCTCCGAGGACGGCGTGGAGGCCCAGGCATAGCGCGCGAGTGCGCCTGCGCGCGCGCGGCATTCTCCCGCATCCTCTGCTGGCCCGCGTTCTGGCCTGCCCTTACTCCTTTTCCCTCCCCCCAAACGCATCGGCGCTGTGCGCCTGTCATGTTAAATATAGCTATTCTGCATTGATGAAATGGCCCGGCCGCGTCGCCCGCGCAGCGCGCCGGCGCAGCGCCCCGGCCGGCGCCGGGCGGTGCCCGCCCGGGCCCGGGCCCGGCGCAGGGGAAATAAACAGTGGGCCAACGCGGCCGGGCCCGGAAGGGCCCCGCGGCGGCCGCGCGCTTCGCCGAGTTCGGCGCCGACAGCTTCAAGTTCGACGTGGTCGCCTACGGCGGGCGCCGCACCCAGGCCGAGCGCGTGCAGATCATGGAGAGCCTTGACTTTCTGCCGCTGGCTGGCCCGATCCGGCTGCGCGAGCCCGCGCACGTGTTTGCCGTGATCGAGGACTGGGCGGGCGAGGGCGGCGCCGGCTTCCCCGAGGCGGGCGAGCCGGGCGAGGCGGGGGTCAGGAAGCCCGTGCCCGACAAGGGCGACGCCGACGACGGCACCGGCGGCGGCGGTGGGGACGATGACGACGGCGATGATGATGACGACGATGGCGGCCGCCCGTGCCT
>JANIVI010000155.1:0-14490 GCA_030555755.1 Wickerhamiella kazuoi | reverse complement strand
TCAGGCCAGTCCGAATACTGTGCGCCGGTCTCTAGGTCGTTAAGCCATGAGATAGCATTGGACCGATAGTCGTAGCGCTTTACGCTGGCCTCGCCAGGGTCAGCACGCAGAAGCAAGTCGCTGGTGAGCAGCTCGAGGGCATCCTCAGTGGACAGGTCGGCACCTTCCAAGCCCTCAACAAGATCAACCTCCTCGCTGAGCGCTTTGAGAAGCGTGTAAGCACTGTTGTCGTCGCCTGACAGAGATATGGGAGCCCCGTTGATGAGCAGAAGGTTGCTGCCAGGAGCAAAGTAGCCAGAGACGCGATTAGCGTCGCCATTGTCAACTAAAGCCTGCTCAATTTTCACAGCACCGAAGTCGGCAAAGTGGGAGGGGAAGTTGAGAACCGTATCCACGAGAGCGGCAAAACTGTCCTTAGCCTGCAGTATGTAGCTTGCGGCCTTCAAAGGTAGCTGGGGAATATCTTCTTTTGCAACCTTGTTCGGCGCATTCAGATCCAGCCTGAGCTCTGCCGAATTGGCGGACTCCTTGACAGGCCGATCGTCGACAACGAGATAGTCAGTGCGCTTAACCTGTGCATAGGCATTGTAACCACCGACTTTGTCTGCAATGCTCGCGAGCTCATTCGAGGGCTTGTAGCGTAGAACGTAGTTGAGCTTCCCTGAAACAGCCGAGGCCAACAAGTGAGCGTGAAAAGTAGGGAAGTCGGCAGACAAGACATCGCCGTAAAGGACAGCCGTGGGTACATCACCGTCCCCTCCGCCAATGATTTTCTCACTTTCGGTTATGCCGAGCTCCTGTAGGTCCACATTTTGAGCCACGTTCGTCTCCAGCGTGAACACCTCTGTGGGGTCGCACGACGCTTTGCCACCATACCATAAAACATTATCGCACTCGAGCAGCTCGCTGCCCACTTTCGTCACAAACTGCTGCTCAAAATACTGGTATTGCGCTTCAATGAATGCAGCGCGGTCGTTCGATGCCAATTGGGCCTGAGCGATGGCCGTGCGGGCGTCGGTAAGGAAGCCGCCTTTTTGCGCCTCGGAAAAAAGGAATCGTGCTGCCGCCTCATCGCTATTAAGATCTCCTGAGCTCTCTTGGCGCGAGAGGTACAGTGATAGCAGCGGGTAGTAGGCCGTGCCGTTGTGCTGGAAGATGGTCTCTAGAACCTCAAGGACATGAGGCCTCGCGTGCCACGCCGTTTCCAGATCAACAACCAGGGGCTTCGCCACGGCACTCGCGGCAAGTGCACATAGCACTGCCGTGAATTTCATTGCCGCCCGTAGTATGTCGACTTTTCAGAGTGCGTCGTTACGACAGGCTATATACCTTACCTGCCTGCTGGCACGAAGTCACGTGGCAAAGCCCCTTATCCGAGCTGCCTGCACGACGAGGGTTGGCGCCGTGCGCGCACTCCTATGAAGCCGCCGGCTGCAAGGCAGCAGCCGCGCAGTGTGCATGTTGCATGCAGGGCCTGATGCCGTGGCCACAAATGAGTCTAGACACGTCTATTATGAGCTGTCAAAGTGAGGCCACCCGCAAGGACCGATATTTGCACGAGTCAATCAACATTGTGCTTTAATGACGGGGTATTATGCGATACTTGAGAGTTTACAGGGGACTATTTTATATGTGCAATTCGGTGCTCTGTATGAGTAGTTATTCATTTTCTTTTACACGCAGAAGATCACCCTCGGCTGCGAGCTCTAGCACCAGAAATTCCCTCCGGTCACCCGCGGCGAGGTTCCGCGTCCGAGGAGACACTATCAGGTCAGCGTTTATGCCCCATTCGGGCAGATGGACTGTACCAACTTCCTGCCTGTCGTCTTTGTAGCGAATAAATACTCCTTGCAACTTCGTGATCTGGCACTTTGACATGTGTTTTAGAATCCAATATCGCGTTGCGGCCTTTTGGCACTCGCGCATCAGGCCTTGAGATGTGTTCAGCCACGGAAGCATACGGGAAATGGTGCCGGCAGAAAGGAGCGGCCGTTCACCGCGAAGCATCGCCTCGAGTTGAATATGGTTGATAATATCCGGCCCGCGGCGCAAAGGCGATGTAAATGAGCCGTAGGGATCGCTACCAACGCTTTCATGCGAACCTGGACCGGCAAAGTATGCACGCTGGAACACGTTCTGCCATTCGACGCCGATTGACGCGCCGCTGGCGACGAGCCTCTGAAAATCTTGGCGCTGGGCTTCGTCAGCGAACTGGAGTTGCTGGCGCCGGAAAAGACCAGGAATCTGCGCTTCTTTCATGAGTCTTCCAGTCTGTGAATTAGCCCAGATCATGAACTCTGTCACCAGCTCCGTTGCACGCAATGTTGCGGTCTCGGTTCCGCTTGCGAGTTCGATAGCGTTTCCAGTGACATGGACCTGAGGCGAGCTCGACCACGACATTGCAAATCCTGCAAACCTTTCGCGACGCTGCCTGTTCAGCAGCCTGGCGATCCGAGACGCTGCTACCAGTTCGCTGTTTGGCTTATCTGAGGCCAAATTTTTTTCAACATCTTCATAAGTGAGCTGCACAATGTTCGACACATTGACAGGGAGAACCTCAATTCTAGTAGCCTCACCTGTCTTCACATTGAACGATCCTATTACTGAAAGCGCGCGGCGACTTTTTTTGGCTATGAAGCCAAATGCACTTGTTAATGTGTCCGGCAGCATGGGAACGTGCCCGGTCGGTAAATAAACGCTGGAGGAACGCGAGTATACCTTTTCAATCAACGAGGTCTTGTTCGAGAAAGCTGAGGTAGGATTCACAATGTGAACAGCAACCTGCACCACATCGCCATCGACGCGAATCGAGATGCCATCATCGATTTCTGCACTGCGTGCGCCATCAATACAATACACAGGTGCAGAGAACTCCTTACGAAGGTCGCCAAGTGTGTCCGTATCGGCGGAAGCTTTTAGCGCGTTATTGAGCTTCCGCTCTAGGCCTACCAGTGGCCGCAAAAATGAGTCGTAGCTCTGCCGGCTTAATGCCGGCGCGTCCGGATCGAGCAGCCCATACTCATTAGCTACTAATCCAGCAGTATGCTCGTCATTCTCACGCTCACGCGTGGTGTGATAATTGCGCAGAATTTCGAGCGCGATTCCCTCAGCCTGATGGCTTTCGCTACTGATGTTGCCAATGGAGTAGTCATGTAGATACGCGGCATAACTCAGGGGCAATCGAGCTGAGAGACTGCCGGTAGCTGTTGACGTGTTGAGGAAAAAATTATGCTCTTTCTCCAGTTTTCGTGAGAGCAGGGTCACCGAGTAGTTTCCAAGGTAGCTGAAATCGACATTTACTTTCTCGGCCACAGAATAGTGTTTGAGCGCCATACGCAGACCATATAGCTGGCTAGGAGAGGGCTGCAATAAATAGTGATGCGGCTTTGTGTTGTCAAGGGGCACGGTACTGGAGCGTTGCGACGCGGCGGAATCTCCGGCCGCGAGCATCTCCACTAGGCCAAGTAGATCGTGGAAGGCAAATGTAATGCCTCTCAGTTCGTCCTGGTATTGCTCGAAAACGTTGCGCACAAAGGGTAGTAATCTCGTGCTGTGCCGAAGCGCGTCGTTGTAGAGTTGCTTGAGTGGAGGCGCAATCTTGGCGTACAGTTCTGGCGAAAGGATCTTTGACTCACGTTTGCTATCAGCCTTCCGCAACATGTCCGTGCTACGGATTTCGCTGGGTGTCAAAAGCTGGCCCAGGCGAGCGTCAATGGCGCCGGCGCCAATTTCTTCGACCTGGCCTTTGGAGTCAGAGATCACGTACTTCCAGCTAGGGGCACCACGCAATTCAAGCACCACTGCCGGGCTCGAGCGAGTCAAAATTAGATCACCAGGTGATAAACTAGCCCGCAATTCTGTGTAGCTTGTCGATCTCACCGCAGCGCTGCGCTTGACGTCCTTGAGAACGTTCGTGCGCAGCGCCTTGGGCAGTCTAGCCTGCATATCACGAAGGATTTGTGTTAGCTGCTTGGGCGGTGGTGGCGGCAGCGAACCTTGTGCATGAGAGAATGCGCGAACCCATCTCGCGATGACGGGCCGCTGGATTCTTCGCATGCACGTTAGAAGTCGTTGTAAGTCCGCGCGGCCACGTTATCTGATGCGTCTGCTGATGATGTCACGTGTGCATTTTCCATGAAACGGTCGCGCTGCATAAGGCCAACCGCACAGAAAGAATGATTTCGCACGGGGCTTAGCCGATATACGTGGTTCATAGGTAAGATGTAAATGAATCGAACTCTTGGACATGCCAATCTATAACATTATAATGTTAGGGAGCGGAGGGCTGTGTAGCTAATGAGCCGCATGCAGGCACGTTCCGAAATAAGGTTTCGGCACTCATTGGTGCACGATCCCGAGATGAATTCGGGCCAACTCTAAGCGAGACTACCATATTTATGATGCCCAATGGCCCGCAAGTAGTCACCGATGCAGTCCTTTCTTGTGATGGTTGCCGGCGCTGCCGTGGTGTTGGGCCACATGCAGATGATCCGGCCGGCGCCAATCCGGTCGCCGTATAACCTGTACGCGAGCCCAAGCAACTACGACGACGCGTATAACGAGCCGCTGGGCCACTACCCGTGCAAGGGCTACCACCATGATACGCCAAGAATTTCAACAGCTCGCTATAAGAGCAATGAGACGCAGGTGCTCGAGCTCGATGGCGAGACGGCGCATAAGGGCGGATCGTGCCAGATATCGCTGTCTTACGATGGCGGAAGCACGTTCAAAGTCATCAAGTCAATTATCGGCGGATGCCCGCTCAAGACCAAGTACGAATTTTACGTCCCCGACTCGGCACCGTCAGGCCAGGCACTTTTGGCCTGGACCTGGCTGAGCCACGAGGGCGACCGAGACCTGTACATGAATTGTGCGTGGGTCGACGTCGAGTCAAGCACGCCAGCACAGACCACATTCGAGGCGCCGAACATGTTCGTCGCGCAGCTGCGCGGGCACTGCACTGTTCCCGAGTACGGCGACTTCCATTACCCACAGCCGGGATCTCAGATCGAGTACGGCGGCCACTCAAGTCACTACACAGACAAGTGCTACAACGACCTGCGCCGCTACAGGCCCTTAAACCCAGACTAAGCGCTCGCGGCGCAATTCGTCACACATTAACAAGGACCTCACGTGGTGGAATCGCACCACACGGATCGTTGCACGACGCTTCGCATATCGTGTATTGTCTGTTTAGGGTCCTGGGCTTTGAAAACACTCGTTCCAGCTACGATCACATTTGCGCCAGCGGCAGCGGCTTCCTCAACCGTGTCGGGGCCCAGACCGCCGTCGACCTCGATGTCAAGGCCAGGCGCGTGCCTGCGCACCGTGTTGACTTTGGGCATCATGTCGGGCATAAATTTCTGACCGCCAAAGCCTGGTTCGACAGTCATCACAAGCACCATATCAACCTGCTCCGTATAGGGAAGTACTTTCTCGGCGGGCGTGCCGGGCTTGATAGCCAGGCCGACGCGCATGCCGGCCTTGCGGATCAAGTCGATCGTGCCCTGCACGTCATCCGTGGACTCAAAGTGGAAGGTGTATTGGTCACCACCAGCCTTGGCGATTGGCTCAATCCACTGCTTGGGCTCCGCGACCATCATATGGCAATCAAAGAAGATGCGCTCGCGAGGCATGTACTGGCGCAGGGCCTTGACCATGTCGGGGCCGAAGCTGATGTTGGGCACAAAGTGGCCATCCATGATGTCGACGTGGTACCAGTCAGGGTGATTCTCAAGCATACATTTGCAAGAGTGGCCCATGTTCCCAAAGTCGGCGGATAGGATCGACGGAGCAATAATTGGTTTCACCATCGCGAGATCGAGTTGGGGAGCTGCCTAGGGAGATCGCACGAGGAAGATCGCGGCCAGCAGCACACCAACAAAGCCCTTAGTCACTCAAGGTCGTGGTGGGACAAGCGCTGCTGGTCGTTGGCCAAGGACGCATGCCCGCCAGGCAGTGTTACTAGTGTCAGCCTGTAGTTATATTTACATATG
This sequence comes from Wickerhamiella kazuoi, assembly GCA_030555755.1. Taxonomy (NCBI): domain Eukaryota; kingdom Fungi; phylum Ascomycota; class Dipodascomycetes; order Dipodascales; family Trichomonascaceae; genus Wickerhamiella; species Wickerhamiella kazuoi. Next base: position 8,494 of record JANIVI010000155.1, on the reverse strand, counting down.
CTGCATTCTTTCCACACTCGGCTAAGGGGCAATTAAGCACCGTTTGTAGTATAATTGGCGTCGCTACCTAGACTACAGTATTCCTGACGACCCAAATAATAACGAAGCGTCGCGATGCGACGGTTCAGTAGTTGAAGAACGGATTCACCGCACGCACTGAAATCGACGGCGGGGCACGCTGCCCGGCATCTGTGCGCACGAGAATTGGAAGCACCTGGAGTGGACGCACCTCTTGAATGTGGTTGTCGCCCTCGATGCGAGTGCTAAGTTGCTTCAAGAGCTCCGCAAGCGGCTCCTTGGAGGTTGCACGTGCAATGTCGGCGGTCGATGACGCCTTAAGAGTAGAGGAGTTGCCAGCAGGCGCAAAGGTAGCCGCATCTTGTTTGGGGTCCCAATACAGTTCGAGCGCGTGCGGCTTCTTGAGGAATTCCGCCTTGACCAGCGGTAGCTGGTCGCCGTGCACGCGCTTCTCAATGCTCAGTTCGGGAATCACCACATCAAAGGCCGATTCGTAAACTTGGGCAACGATGCCGATGCGAAGGATGTAGCCTGTTTGCTTGGCAAGCTCGCTGACCTTTTGTGTGACGGAGAGGTGTATGCTCTGCTCTTGCACACTCTTGGCGCAGTCGTAGCGGAAGCTGAGCTCGGACGACAGGGAAAAAATGCGCTGCTCATCCTCGGCACTCGAGCGTTGACCAGCAAGCACCTGGTGCACCTGCCGATGAACCACAAGATCTGCATAGCGCCGCAATGGTGCATTAAAGTGCGTGTACGCAGGCAAATTGAACCAATAGTGGCCCAGCGCCATTGGATCCGTGCGACCGCTCGCAACGTAGCGCGGTTTCGCCAAAAGCTTGTAAAGTAGCACCTCAATCGCCGCGCGTGCGTTCTTGCTGCCGAGATCGCTTATAGCTTTACCGATTGTCGAGGCTGACGAGGCGTCAATGTCAACGCCTGCGCTTTTGAGCACGGTACTGAGGCTCTCGAGCTTGGCAATTGCTGGCTCTGCCTCCTTGAGAAGAAGCGCGCCACCACCGTACTCGACTAGCAAACGCTGCGCGATCGTGGCGTTCACCTGATGGTTGAGCTCGGAGAACACTTCAGCAACTTTGTCAGTTTCAAATATTGTTGTCTTGGCGGGTACACGAACATCCAGCAGCTGGTCAAGCTGGGGAAAATGCGCACCCCGTTGCTGCTGGAACTTGACTGCAATCTTGGACAGCTTCCCAAAAAGCTCGGCATGATCAGCTTCGAACTTGCCAACGCTCGTGGCAGCCGCGGGGGTGACCACGGTCTTGCGAACAGTCGGTCGCTCGACAATCTCAAAGGACTTTGCGTCGAGCTCCAATGTGACCGTCAACGCAAGAGCCGGCTTGCCAGTTTGGAACATTAGCTTGGTCACTGCATCAGACGGGATCAAGGGAGACGTATATTGTACCATGTATACACCCGCTGACTTGTGACGCAGCTCACGGTCGAGAGGGGACTCCTCGCGAATGAACGGCGTGACGTCGAGGGTGTGGATTGTAAGTTCAAGATTGCCTGCCTTGTTTGTCTCGAGGTGCACAGCCTGCTCAGTGAGATTTTCAACAAGGGAAATAGCGACCACTGGCTGCTTGAGAACCTCGCGGTCTGAAGCGCCAGACAGCGCCTTGGAAACCTCGTCAGCAATGTTTCCCGCAGCCTCTTCCAAATTCTGGTGGGCTGAGTTGCTAAATTTGTGGTGTCCAAAATTATTATCTCGAAGGATGGCCTTGACATCGACGTTACTGTCTTCTGCGCTGCCAAGTTCCTCGACAAGAGTTCCAAAGGGATGCAACGACGTAATGGGCCAACGTTTCACCGAGCAGACAAAGATGCGATCTGTATATTTCTGATGATTTTCGACAAAGTCACGAGGCACCTGCTCGGTGGGAATCGCCATCAGCGGCACGCATTTATCCGTCGGCTTGAACCACACAATCTTAGGCCGATCCACCTTGTGCTCTGCGGCAGGCTGCTGCCCTTTTTCAGCACGCTCAGCGTCCTGCCGCTCTTTGGTCGCCTGGGAAGATGGGCGGAGCAAACCCAGCGTACCGCTGAATAGCTGCCCTGTCGGGCGCTCGAGGATTGCCACGATATGGCCAGCATACAGAGGACGAATATCGTCTGTGTGCTGCTCTTCTTCTTCGAGTAGAAGCGTCTGGCCCTCAACCTCCACGTCGTCGTTACGCTTCTGTGTTGGGCGTGATTTGAGCGAGCCGCGGCGACGGAGCTCGCCTGATGCCGTCTCCACAAGACGCGAATCGTCGTTGGCATCACGGCGGCGCTTCTTCTCCTCCTTTTCCTTCTTGGAGTCCCAGACATCGTTCACATCAAGTAGCTCAACAGCAACTAGATCGCCTTCCAGAGCACGGTTACGATCCTTCGAGCCGCAAATGAAGATATCGGCATCTAAAACAGAGGTAGAGACGTAAGCATCCGAACGATTCTTGCGATTCACACGTAAAGTGCCGGCAACAAGTACACCGTCGGCGAGCAGCTGCGGTACCGCTGCGTGCGTAAGATAAGGAACAAACAGAGACTTGCGCCCTGGCTGGTTCGAGTTCTGTGAGTTCTCCATGAACGCTGAGATGCTCGAGACACTGTTGTATGAACCGCGATGGTGGTGGCCTGGTACAAAAGGCGCGGCGGGTGGTGCCAAATGGGTCGAGGACGTATATTTGCCATGTGAGGATTGCTCGTCACCCACCGCACTGCCCAGAGTTGACTGTGAGCCATTGTTAGATGAAGCCTCGAAGTTCGAATTGGAGTGCTGGCGCCAATTGCCCTCAAAATTACGCGAGTTGGACCTTCGGTGCGAATGGGAGCCTTGGTGGTGGTGACGAGCCGCGGCGGGAGTAAATGGCTGGGCGGGAAACTGGAACTGGTTTCGCACGGGACTGGGCGTAGAGCGCTGGTGAGACGAGCTGGTACGCGCGTGGCGTTGCTCGGGAGAGGGCGGGAAACGGAAAACACCCGTGCTGCTGTCCGTTGTGTCGGCCACATGCTGAGCTCTGCTACTAGAAGTCGAGCTGCCCGGAGCGGGGGAGCCACTCACAGCCTCTTCATTCTCAGCGCGACGAACTTGCTCAGCCTGTGCAGCATTGCGTGCCTCCGAAACAGCTAGAGAATGACGGCGCGCGTGGTTGCCGCCGCCACCACTGCCGCCAGTGGAACGTGCACGATAGTGGTGGGAATCAGTCGTAGCACCCAGACTCGCCGGTGGAAGCACTGGAACGTGCTGGCTATTCCAACCGTAAGCCATCTGAGGGACGGGCAGTTGGGGGATGGCCATCATCTGAGGTGCTGCCATCTGCGGGTAAACTCCGCCAACTCCGGGAGGTGGAGGCGGCATTAGACCTGCTGCCGCGTACTGCTGTTGAGCTAGCATCTGCTGCTGAGCCTGTAGTAGCTCGATCTGTTGTTGGAGGGCCAAGTTCTCACGCATCAGTGGAGTGAGCTCCGATGGAGTTTTCCGGTGCGAAATACGAATACTGCGTCCGTTGCGAGTTGTTGCGGAATTTCCACCATCGCCAGGTGCAGGACTATGGCCCTGGTGGCCGTTCCCGGGTGTGCCCTCTCGGCTGGAGCCCGTCCTACTGTGATCGTAGTTGGGGTGCATCTTTTAAAGCGTCTTGGTTGGAAGTGAGCGACGAAAACTGGTGAGCGGTCAAATAGTAATGAAACGCAAGGCGGAACTGTGAGATTTACAGCCGTTAGGACTTGCTAGGAGACGGCGGTTTCTTCAAATCGACTACAAGGAACGCTTCCGCGGTTCTGGAAGCTCGAGGGACTTGTTGGGCAAAGACGAACCAGAAAGGCCTCTGGAATACACAATTGAGTGCGAGAGGGTCGGATTAAGCAAGGAACAGGCTGGGCCACGCCGGCCGTTTTGCCACTGTGCCAATAGAGCCGCTGGCGGAAGCGGGGGATGCAGTTGGGTAGGAGGGCGTGCGAACGAGCCAGGGTGGGCTTCGGTAGTGTTTATTAATAGTTTCAGCTGTGCGCTTGACCTGCCGCCAAGCAGGGCGTCAAACCTCCCACAACTTCGCCAAGGCTACCTCGGAGTTGCGGGCACGCACAAGGGCTGCATGACCGGCAATGCGACCATGAGCGAGCACGCATTGAGTCTAAACTCTCCATTCTACACTAACCTACAAACCCCGCTAATTCATGCATCTACTAGTCGCTAGGCGACTCATTATTACGGGTAAGGGGCAGCTACCCTACCCTCAGTAACGTGCCTTGCAGCACTGAGTGGGGGGCAGGAAACACTTCGTCCATGCATAATTGATCTGGCCTGGTAAAAAACGACCGCGCTGTGGATAGATCAGATCTAGTGTCGCCCGAGGAGGCACTAGCAGCCGCGGCATGTGCTAACACTACTCTCGAATCAGTTGCTGCGCCTGCCAGAGTAGAGAAGACTAGTCTGCTCTCGTTGTATGCAGGTCGGTTAACCCCTCAAGGTTGATGTAAGGCGTCAGCGGAGCTTGACTGGGCCCTATGCACGAGGGCTGTTGTGATGACAGCATCGCATGCCTACTACGTGCACACGGTTGAGACCAGGCTCGAGGAGCACAAGCAACAGCATGGGAAAGTCGCAAGGCCAAGAGAGGAGGCACTACTGAGGCTTAGGATGGTTGATTGGTTTCGGGCCCCACATCTAATGTTCGCTTACGGGGGCCACACGCGGTTAGGGCCGAACCCCTATATTTTGAGGGTGCTGCATAGTGGGTGCATGATGAACAGTGAAGATCGATTCTTTTGACCAGTGCGGGTCAACGGGATGGCACATGCCGACGGGAAATAAGGCATGAATAGCTTGTGAGGGGCAGCACGAGACCAAACGTCGGGCATACCACTCTTGTGAGCGGAGTTTGCCGCTAATGCGGCCCTAGGAGTCTATGATGTCATGTCGGTAAGCAGCCATGAGGTGCTCTGAACGAGGGCTGCCCCGGCAACAACGAGAAATCAGCGGTGGGCGATCCAGCAGCCGCTGGTGCGGTGGGCCCGTTGTGCAGCAGGAAAAAAGGTGGTGTACCGGCCAACGAAGGCCCGTATATTGCCAGGCCAGCGACTATGATCAAGGCCGGTACAACACAGGTTATGGCTAGTAGCATAAGATGGTTGGATAAAAATTAGGTTCAGCGCACATATGCACGGGCGGCGCGGCCCCCATGCCCTCACACCAATGGGGGGCTAGGATAACTGCCCTGGAAAACTGGCATTTCCACGCGCTGTGGCCGAGGGCTGCTGGCTCGCGGCTTCAGCCTTGAGCTGATACAGCGAGGTCTCTCTCGCATGTGGCGGCTGCTGACAGATCGGCCAACGATCCGGGCGGTGGCACCCTGACAGCTTCCACCGGCGCAGCAGAACACCGCAGCCTGACGCGCGCGCTGGCCAAGGATGGATTTGGTTGAGACCGCGCATGAGAACCTGCAGACGGCATTGGCCGGCGGAAACCTTGATGTTGATTTGTTTGAGCAGTTGACGTTGAAGCTGCGCGCGGACGCGGCGCTGCGGGCGCCGGTGCAGAGGCAGGTGCTCCCCGGACTGGTGGAGCTCGTGCTGCGCGACCCCGAGGCAGCCATTGGCGTGCCCGAGTCCTTCATCGATGCCGTTTTCACCGGGGAGCCCATTGCGGGCGTGCTGGCCGTGATCCCGCCCGAGGCGTACAGCCACGGGCTCAAGGTCCCGGTGCTCCAAAACGTACTGATCGAGCTGCTCGCGCGCGTGGACAAGAGCGATCTCGCGGGCCCCGCAGGCGGGCTCGTTCGCGAGGCGATCGCGCTGGTGGTGCAGCCCGACGTGCCGCTGGGCCCACTCGAACGGCTCGCGACGCGGCTGGCCGTGCTGGGCGCGCTCGCAGCGCTTGTTCCGTTCGCGGCACTCCACACAGGCTCGGCGACGCTCCGCAGCCGGCTCATGGCGCTCAACGTGCTGCTCGTGAGACAGGGCGCGGACGTCCCGGCGCCCTACATTTCCTGGCCGCCCGATCCTGAGGACGTGCTGCTCAACGCCACGCTGGCCCAGTACCTCGAGGACCTGCTCGTTGCCAGCGATGCCGGGCGGCGCCCCGACTACTATGAGTTGATAGCGCCGAGCATTGACGAGATCGCGAAGAGCTATGCTGCGGACCGCGAGGGCATCATCGCGAACACGATAGAGAGCCTGCTGGTCGTGCTCGCGCGTACGCTGCCCACCGCCTTTGGCACGCTCGACGCGAGGCACACGCTTGTGACGCCCGCGAGCTTTGCGCTGCTTGCGCGCCTGCCGCCGCCCTATCTCGAGCAGCAGCACGCCGATCTTGTTCGCGGCCTGCGGCTGTCGGCGGCCGCCGCGCCGGCCTACGCGAACCTGGCCACCTACGAGCCGGCCTACCGGCTGCTGCATATCGACGCCACGACGCTCGATAGGCTCCCCGTCGATGTGGGCCTGCTTATCGCGCTCGGCGCGTCCAAGACACAGGAGACCGCGCACCTGTTCGCCGGGACGTACCCCGTTATCCTCGAGCGCCTGCTCGCGCCGGCGACCCTGCCAGGCATCGTAGACATGCAGACGACGTTGCGGCTGAACCTGCGCGCGCACAACATCCAGCCGCCGCGCGAGGCGCCGGCCGTGGCCACGTCGCACGGCGAGTGAGCGTGCGACGGCCCTCTTTCTCATGTTTGCTTGTTTGACCGCCATTGCTGCCTGGCTCGGGGCCGCTGGGCCGCCCGGCTGGCTGTCCGTGGCACATTAAGTTATGTTTGCATTTAAAAGTACTCTAGCCACTGCTGCTCGTGCTGCTGCTGAGGCCGCCGCCATTATGAGCTGCGGCGGCGACGGGAAAGTCAGGCCTCTCACTGGGCACGCCTCGCCCATGCCCCGCTTCTCCTCGCCAACGCATATGCGCGACCCTCCTCGCAGGGGGGTTTGCCCCACTGTCTCCTTTCGGACACCCCCTCTCCCAGCTGCAATAACCCCCGCGGCACGGTCGTCTAATTAGCCCGGCAGCATAGGCAAGGCACCCCGGATTACGTTTCACATGCCGGCTGGGCAGACAGTGATTTGCACCCCCGCAAAAGGTGCACGGACAGGAGTCATTTGGCGTCGCTTGCCAAAAATAACAAACACAGCGGGCGAATACTCTATGGCCAAAGGGGTGCGTGGCATATTTGCACACGAAACGCGCTACGCGCGCGCTACGTGCGCTGATCCGCACTCCACGTACGAGCCTCTCCTGTGTCAGCTGTTGCGCTGCATGTGAGCGGGCTATGCAGCCACTCGGGTTTGCCGGCATGTGATTTTGTCGGGGGCGGGAATGAACGAGGAAGTCACACCCCAGTAAACCGGGCCTTGGGCCGGGCGGACCAGACCAAATTGCCACTCCTGGATTAATGGCACATGCCAAGAGCTATATACAGTACTAAGTTAGTGCCCACATCTTTAGGCTGCCCTTTTAGCCCGGGGGTTTTGCGGCCACATGGCGCAGGGCGGGGATGGGCTAGGGCACAGCCCCCACCTTTTTCACCGGACGAGGCTTTAACCAGTGAGCCGTGGCTCTTTACGCATCGCCCTGAAAGCACAATGCAGATTATCATCACGAAGCTGTTCACACTCCTGGTGCTCGGGGCCTTTGTGACGTACGCTCTGAGCCTTGTCGAGCAGGTAGACCTCGCGGATCGCCAACTCTTCAAGCTTTGGGACCTCCTCGCTCCTGCCACGGCGGCGTTTGAGATCTTCCTCGCGCTCCAGGAGAAAGTCAGTCTGCGGATTCTTGACACAATCAACATGACAGTGCTGTCTTCGATTGTTGTGGGCTTTGCAGACTCTCTCGTCGGCCCCGACTGCAAGTACTTCCGCGCAGCCATCACGGCTCTGCGGATCGCGATCAGCGCCGGCGCGATCGCGCTGTACGCATCGCGGCGCGCGCGCCGCCGGATGAGCCCGGCCGCCACGCTGGCGGCAGCTACGGCGGCTGTTTACATCGCGGCCGCGCTCGTCGGCGCGTTCGCGACGCCCAAGCTGACGTCGTACCCGGGCACCGGCCGCGAGAAGGGCTACCAGCTCGAGCAGACGCTGCTCACGGGCGGCACCGCCCTGCAGCTGGTGTCGCTGGTTCTCCTCCACCAGCAGGTCGTGGGCGAGGGCGCCCTCTTTTGATCGGTCGATTGACTGCTTTAGCGCCGTAATCTTATTATTCGTATTCTCAGCTCGAGCCCGCCTTGGCCTTGACGTGGCGCGCCCACAGGTCGTCGTACATCTTGCGCAGCTCGGCGTGCTGCGCCTTGAGCGCCTCGAGCGTCATGAAAAAAAAAAAAAAGGAAGAGACGAGAATATCAGACACATAGAAACAGAAGAGCGACTCTGGACGTGTCCGCACGCGAGAAGCGGGTGGAGTGCAGAGGATGATGCACACCGCGAGCCACGCCGTGTTTAGTACGACCATCGCGGGTCACAGCTCCCTGCGACTGTGCTCTATTGCTATGTA
>JANIVI010000154.1:0-14714 GCA_030555755.1 Wickerhamiella kazuoi | reverse complement strand
CTGCAGCAGCGGTTGAGTGAGCTGGCCCCCGGCCCGGCGGGCACGGGCCTTGGCAGGGGCGGGCCGGGCCCGGTGGCGGGGCCGGCACGCGGGGGCAACGGGGCGGGCTGGGGCACGGGCAGCGGAAGCGGCAGGGGCACCGGGGGCAACGGTGCCGGCCCCGGCGGCAGCGGCGCGGGCAGCGGCTCCAGTGCTGGCAGCGGCAGCGGCGCAGCCGGCGCTCCGAGCGCGGTATCTGGCGTGGGCGCAGGCTCGACAGGCGGGGCCAGCGCCTCTGGTGCCGGCCCTGCCGCGGCTAACGGAGCCCCAACGCGCCGCGCTGGTCTCGCTGCCGCGTTCCTCGCAGCGGCGGTCTTCTTGGTCTAATCCATCTAATGCATAATCTGTAACGATACTAATACTGCTTTAATTTCCGACTCTTCAGTGCCGAGCGAGCTCCTGTAGGCTCCGCGAGGCCAAGTCAGACTCCGCTAGGCTCGCCTCACTGCCTGCACAACGGCCAGCTCGGGCACCTGATGCTGTGACTCAGCTAATCGCCCCCCGCCTTGGTTTCCAAGGCGTGCGAGGCGTGGGGGCGGGATCAGAAACGGCTGCACCCCGTGGTGTGGGGAACCCTTCTCGCTAGATGAGCAGCGCCGCCCAAGGACTCCTCGCTGAGTATTTCCATTATCGCGTCAGCCTGACTCGCTGCTTCCGGGCGCCCGCTGAGACATTATGAAAAGCGTGCAGCATGCATAGCGCTGTGGGGCTGGGGTGCATATGCACCAACAAACACTCCTGCCGCCATGGCGGCGCGCAAAGCTAGCGCCTGGGCGCCGTGGACCAGTCCTCACTATGTGAATAACATTCAGGCCCTCAAATGTACCAAAGGCTCGGCCTTGCCAGGAGTCTCTGCGTCGCGGCCCGCGGTATGCGCCCTAGCCCAGCGTCGATGTTGCCGCAACGTCCATGCACCCTGCAGAGACTTCTTACAGGGCGGCGTCGATCTGGCGTGCAGACGGCGGCTCTCGACGCGCAGGCCCGCGAGCGTCCCCCAGGCGTGGGGAGTTTGTCAAACGCTCAGACGATCCCATCGGCGAGGCGCCACGGAGCCAGGCCCATCGAGATCACTTGCACGGTTCGAGGGCGCGACAGAAAAAGACAGATGCCCGCCTCCGGCCGTCCTGTCAACACAGGCGCTCCAAAAGCCGCTGCTGGCAGTGCTGGAGGGGCAGGCGCCCGGCTCATAAGCTACGCGCGCTCGCATGCCGCTGGTGCACGCCTCTCGTGCCCTAGCCCGCCCGCCGTTGAGGCGCATGCTGCAACGAAGACCCGCGAGATTGGGGTCGCCTCGGCCACTGAGTAAGTGCATGCACGGGAGATCCCGGGGCACTGCTTGTGCCCGTTGAACGGCCGACGCCTCAAGCATTTGAGGCGAATGGTGACGAAAGATAACACCGAGGACAGTCATTGTGTATGGTGTTCACCCTTTGTACAAGCAAGACGACGGGCTAGGCTGCCGGCCAGAGGGAGCCTTTCGGCTGAGGCGCCCCAGCATGTGAGGCGGCGAAAAAATGCATCTGGCCTCCTCTGCAGGCTCGCCTGCAGCAGATCTGGGGCGTGAGGCTCACATGTGCATGATACGCCGCACTCAAAACTAAGGTGCGCCCACGGGCCAGGACGGGACGGCACACTAGCAAGGACTATACCAGTCCTTGAGAGCTTGCCGCTGTTTTGCACGTCCGCCATCGCTGCAACGCAGAATGCACCTCAACGCCCTTTGCGCTGCCGCGCTGGCCGGCATGGCCGGTGCTCTTATACAACCCACGCCGCCGCTTCCTCCAAGCAGCAGCGTCTGCGGCGCCACATCCACTCTGACAAGCTCACTGGCCAGCGGCGTGCCCCCTTCGACGTGTCCAGGGTGCGCAACAACCGACGACGACATCAGTCGAGTCGTGTCGGCGCTCAGCACTGTCGCCCAGTACTTTAGCACCTTCCCCGACGTCATCAAGGGCACACTCAGCCCCACTTCCATCAACTATCAGATCGGCTATGTTGAAGACGCACTCAGCGGCCTGGGCCAGTTGCCTCCGCTGCAGTGCGTCCAATCTGCAGCCGATGCCCAGTCCATTGAGAGCGCTGTCGCCGGCGTGCTCACTCAGTACAACTCTCTGATTGCCGCGGTAAGCCTGGCATCCCCCAACCTCGCAGCGAGCAGCCTGCTGGACCGCGTTGTGGGTCTCCTTGTTGTGGCAGGCAACGACCTCAACCCCTTTCTTGCGAGCGTCGACGCTGGCTTTGGGGCTTCTTTGGGCTGCTTTGACTGCAGTTTGGTCGCGACTTTGAACGGTAACATTGCAACCGATAACAGCCGGCTTTGGGTGAACTCAAAGCTCGCCACTGTGCCGCTGCTGAATAGGCTCGCCGCCTGCGACGCAGTCGCCGTCACCACCTTTGTCCCTGGAGCGTGCCCTTCCACCACCTCAAGCTCAGCCCCAGCCAGTCCAGACACAGCCGCTTCGACTACTGCCAGCTCAGCAGTGAGCACGGCTGACGCAAGCTCAGCCTCTACGCCTTCCGACTCTTCTGCCGGTACCTCTGTTTCCAACTCGGCAGCGGGGATCCCTGCCTCCGAAGCGACCGTTTCGTCAACAGAGCCTAGTTCATTGCCCAGTGCGTCGTTGAGCACTGAGCCTAGTACAGGGGCAAGCGCGGGGGTCAGCTCAGCACCCAGCCCATCGAACCCGTGCGGTGTTACAACGACCTACACCACCTCGCTAGCCGCTGGAGTGCCTCAGATTGATTGTCCGCAGTGTGCAACAACCGATGATACCGTGCAGGCAGTCTCTAATGCTGTGAGTGCTGTAGGCTCGGCTTTCAACGTCCTTCAGAATGCTCTTCAGCACCCGCGCGGAGGACCACCTAGCCCAGGCTCGGTCGGCAGTGCCTTCGATGGAATTCAGAGCAGCTTGGCTAGCCTTGTTGCGCTGCCTCCGCTTACTTGTGTGACGCGATACCAGGTTGTTGAATTGCTAGAAACGCCGATTGCCAACCTCCTGCAGTCATACTATGGTGGCCTGGCTTCTGTGGCCGCGGCGGTTCACTTCATCAACACTGTCGGTGACCGGACTACCACTATCAACAACGAGATCAATGGTTTTCTGCAAAGCCTCGACACAGCGCTCAAAAACTCGCTCGGCTGCTTTCCCTGCGACATCATCGGGGTAATAAATTCGCGAGCACAGGGCGATCAGGCCGTCATCGACGCAATAAACTCACAATACAACTCACAGGCACCGAGTATCTATCAGCTCACGGCCTGCGACGTTATCGCAATAACCTCTGCGGCTCCAAGCTGCCCCTCGACAGCGGCACAAAGCTCGGCCGACCCGACGCTGGGATGCACGATCTCGACGCGGACAATCTTGAGGCGTGACCGCCAGGGCTTGGTCTACAAACGCACTGTCGAGGATGTTGTCTGCCCCTCGACTACCGCGTCCGTGACTGACACCACTACCGACGCAGCTACTACCACCACCTCTGACGCCGCCCCCTCGAGCGCCTCGGTAGTACCAGCACCCAGCTCCAGTGATGCCGATATCATCTCATCTGCGACTTCGCCAGGATCCCAATGTGGCTCATCAAGTGTAATCATGTCAGCGGTTACGACCGGTGTTCCGTCGCTGGATTGTCCGCAGTGCGGGACCACTGATGACGATGTGCAAACCACTATCAATGCACTCAACAGCCTTGCGAGCGCGCTGAGAAGTGTCATCAACATTGTGGAGAACGGTGCAAGCCGTGCGGGGACACCAGCGGCCCTTCAAAGCACCTACCGTGCCCTTGCCAGCCTCGGGGGCCTGCCTGCTCTTGCATGCCTCAGCGCAACGCAGGCGGCCAGCCTCGCCGACCCCCTCACTGCGGTCACAGGTTTGTTCGAACACGCAATTGAAGACCTGGCGTCCGTCGCCAATAGTGATGATACGCTTCACGACCTGTTGCAGACTCTGAATGACTCCAGCAATACGTTTTTCCGGAACCTCGACAATGCGTACAAGAGCTCGCTGGGATGTTTTGACTGCTCTGTCCTTGCACAGGTCAACTCGGTGCTTGCCAGAGACAACCAGAATATGGGGACGCTCGCCCCTGCGTTCCCTAACATTGTGATTTTTGACCATCTGTCCGCGTGTGACGCCGTGCCAGTTTCCACGGCATTTACGCCCTGCCCTTCTACAACAACGGGCAGCTCCTCAAGCCCCAGCACCGTGCCTGTCACGTCGACAACCGATGTTGTGTCTAGTGCGGCGCCACAATGCAGCACGACGAGCTTTGTGACGACCTCAGTTGCATCGGGTGTGCCGCCATTGAACTGCCCGCGGTGCGATACCGTGGATGGCACAGTTCAGGGAATCGTAGGTCCACTCAATGATTTCGCCCAGTTCTTCGGAACCTTGAACGGGCTGATTGCAAACGCGGGGGCCGATCTGCCTGCGCAGACAGGAAGCTGGCAAGATATCAGCGACGGACTCACGTCAGCCACGAACGCACTCGCTAGCCTCACGAACGTGCCAGCAATCCAGTGTCTAGCGCTTGCCCAGTTGGGCAGCCTTCAGGATGCTATCGCGCCACTATTAGCCGCCTATGACAATTTTGTCGTTACGGTCAATCAGAACCTGACCCCGTTACAGCAGGGCAGCCTCGCAGATGCCGCCACGGGGCTGGTGAGTGCTTTCAGCACGGACTTCAACGGATTCTTCCAGACGCTAGATGAAGCTTTGACGAGTTCGCTTGGATGCTTTGACTGCAGCTTGATTGCGGCAATCAACGCGCCGCTGAACGGCTACAACAAGGATATCAATACGCTCCGGGACAATTATCGCGCGGCGACTTTTGCATTTCTTCACCGGCTTGCAGCTTGTAACGCTATTGCTGTTCCCACTCTGGTCCCAGGGGACTGCCCCTCGACTACCGCTAGCGTGGTTGCAAGCTCGGCTGCTGACTCTACCGCAAGTACGGACTTGGTAACTACTTGCACGGTCTCTATGGTAACGGTTGAAGTAACAGACACCGCCGGAACCGTCTACCCGCGTGCTGTTGCCGACATTGTGTGCCCTTCTTCAACCACTGCTGCATCCTCTACCCCCGACACGACTAGCGCCACCGACTCAGTCGCGGCTTCGTCTGCTAGCGCTACAGCTGTGTCTAGCGGCATCGATACTCTATGCGGCACCATGAGCACTATGACAGCATCTTTTGCCTCTGGAACTCCGGCTCTGACTTGCTCGTCAACGTGTGTTACCTCTGATGGCACCATTCAGGGCATTTCCGGGGTCCTGACGTCGATCAATGATTCCTTGAAAAGTCTTGAGACTCTACGCTTCCGTGATGCTCTACCTCAGCAGCTTGAGCAGCTGAGTGACGATATTGTGGCGCCACTCCACAATCTGAATCATTTCCAGGACCTCTCGTGTTTGAGTGCGGCGCAGGCTGTGGCATTTGATCAAGTCCTCGAGTCTTTCCTGAATCAGTACTCTGGCTTGCTTTCTTTTCTGAACTCAGTGTCGTCGACAATCAATGGACTACAGTACAACGGCTTGATTGGGCAGCTGATGACGGATTTCAACAACGTGATCAATCCATTCTTGCAGACTGCAGATGCTGCCTACGCAAACTCACAGGGCTGCTTCGACTGCACTTTGGTGACAAATATCAACAAGCTAGTTGCATTTGTCAACGACAGGGTTGCAAGTCTGAATGCCGCTCTAGGATCCAATGCTGGCGATATTCACCGTTTCACTGCGTGCGACGCGGTTGTGCTTCCCACATTTGTGCCCGGGACCTGTTCGTCGTCTGCTCCAAGTTTGAACGCCACTACCTCGGCCACCAGCTCGCTTGCCAGCCTCACCACTGCCTCTTCGACGACCTCTACAGCCGCCTCCACCATTTTCTCGGCCTCTGCGTCGTTTTCCAATTCTACTAGCGTGCCTCTGGGCTCCGCCACGAGCTCTGCGATTGCCTCCAGCGCCAGCTCTTTCGTCTTCAACGCGTCCTCCGCTGCCGATGCGAGCTCAGCCTCGGCGGTGGGCCCCGAGACTTCGTGCACTATCTCGATGGCGGTTGTTGACGCTGTTGGTCCGCGTGGTATACGCTATAAGCGCACCGTTGGGGGTGTTGTCTGTCCTTCGTCAACAGGGGCCGCCTCTTCTGGCACGGGACTCAGCTCGGCCGTCGTCAATGACCCCACGGGCACGCTCAGCGCTCTGAGCTCCTTGACACTCGCAGCCAATGCTACTACCACGGCCTCAGAAGCGTCGAGCACATCTGGTCTGAGCACGCGTACTCCCACGACTTCAGGCAGTGTTGCCAGCTCAGGTCTTGTCAACGTTGCTACCGGCTCTCTGAGCGCACTCGCAAGCTCGTCCACAGCCACAATTTCGACAGGCAGCCCGAACGGCACTGCTGCTGCAACATCGCCCGCCGGGGCCAGCGCTAACAGCGTTGCGGTCGCGGGCAGCGGCGCGAGGGGTACCACAAAAACCGTCGCCGCTACCAAGACAGTCACCGAGCCCTGCTCAGAGTGCCAGGAAGCAGCGCCTACGGGCAGCACGGAAGCCAGCCGACCTGATAGTGCTACAAGTAGCGCTACCAACGGGGGCGCCAACGGCGGCGCCAACGGCGGTGCCAACGGCGGTGCCAACGGCGGTGCTGGTGGCCCTGAAGTTGGCAGCGGCAACGCCTCACCAGGCGGCTCTGGCAGCGGCGGCTCAAGTGATGGCGCAGGCGGCAGCGGCAGCTCGAGCAGTAATGGCGCTGACGGCAGTAATGGCGCAGGACCCGGCAGCGGGTCGGGGGCTGGCTCAGAGCCCGGTAGCGGCAGCGGCTCGGGCAGCAGCCCGAGCAGCGGCCCGGGCAGCTCCGGCAGCGAGGGTGCCGGTACCTCCGGCGGCGCCAATCCCAGCGCGGGCGGCGGCTCGAGTGCTGGCGGCGCTGGTGCCTCTGGCGGCACCCCGGCGCCGGCCAACGGCGCCCGCGGTCGCTACGCGAGCGTCGCCGCAGCAGCGTTTGCGGCCGCAGTCTTTGTTTTCTGAACTACATTCTAATTAACGATCTACTTAATGCTCAATGCCTTTAATGACTCGATTCCTGACACCCGCCACAAACCTGTTTGTAGACCCGGCGCCCGAAACCCTCTCCAGTGCTGACCGCGGCCCCGGGCGCACCCGCATGCTACCTGACTCAGCACGCCTTCGCAGCTCAGGCGGGCGAGCCGGTGGCTGAGGCGGGCAACGATCAAGCGGCGGCCAGAGGCCAGATGTCGCGGCCTTGTGGAGAGAGCGGCCTTAACTGGCAACAGGGCTAGTCGTGATTGCTGGTCCAGCGTCGCAGCCAGGAGGGCCTCTGAAGCGCTCGCATATACGTGAGCACCGGCGGCCAAGAATTTGAGGAATCCTGCATGTTATTTTGGGGCTGGGGTGCATATGCACCTCCTCCTTCCCCACGTGACGGTGAAGGTGTCAGAATTCGAGTTCCACACAAATATGTGACGCTGTGCTTTTCTTCTGGTTTAGCTCAGGGAGATACTCAAAGCAATACACGACTCTTAATAGCCAACAATCGCCTTGAAGGGCCAGTTTCGGACTTGGGCCGCGTAATGGATCAACTCCCACCTGCCACACCTTGACTGCAGCATGCGGGCGCGAGTCAGGCGGCAGCTGGGGTCCACCTGTGGCGATTGGACGTGTGGCCGCTGTCACTGGCGCGCGTGCAAGGTGCTTGAGCACTTCGAGGTGCCATTCAAGCCGTGCCTACGATTGTATCTCTTGGCCCCTGGACTCGGAGCTCGGCGGTAACTCAGCGCCTTATCCGCTGGCCGACCGCGCGCCATGGCATTTCGCGTTTCTGTCAAAAAGGTCTTGGCGCCACCCCAAGCTCCCCCACCTGCACGACGCTCGCGCACGACCCTCCAGCCCTTGCCCGGATGCCTTGTGGGGACATGCTGGAGGCTCTTTAGGCCCCTTTCGCCCAATGACTAACGTCTTTAATGCATACGCAGGCGTCCGTGGGTCCTAGCGATCCAGCTTCAGGTCAATTGCCAAACAAAAGCACTGGCACGGTCACAATTGGCCTATCATCATTGATATGAAGCCGAGTCGAGTCTCCATCAACGGTGAGTGCCGTCATAAACTCTCCACATCGAGCACTTCGCGGCCGATATGCCTGATCGCGCCTCGTCAGTAGGGCGGCAAAAATTTATGCAGTGAGCCTCACATGCAGACCCAGCTGCGGCTGCGTCCGGAGTCTGGCTCCACTGCAGGGCCTCGATGTCAAAAGTGGGCCTGCCCTTCCCCGGCGGCAACCAGGAACCCACTTCGAGCCAACAGCAAAAGCAAGAACTCCATTTTCTGGGTCCGGTACCCCGCACAGCTGCACCGAAATGTACTTTGGTATTCGACATGCTGCCATTACCGCCGGCGTAGCGACCCTAATTTCCCGCATGCCGGCAGTAGCGGCCGCTGATCCCGACGGCGCTTGCAGTGCCATCAGCACTTTCACGAGCTCGCTTGCTAACGGCGTACCTCCGCTTGTCTGCCCTGAGTGTGCGACCACCGACGACAACATACAACAATTCTCGTCGGCCATCGGCCACGTGGCCACGCTCCTGAGTGGTATCCCGACCATACTTGCAGGCTCCATTTCCAAGCCTGCAGTCAACAATGCAATCAACAACGCCCAAGGCGCAGTCACGGATCTGGCCTCGCTCCCGGCCCTCCAGTGCGTAACGGGGCCTCAAGTTCTGACTATCGATGCCGGTCTCGACGTCCTCCTCAAGACATATGGGACTGTACTCGTCATTGTTTCCAACTCGGCGCTGCTGCTTCGGTCGCTAGGCCTGTGGGTACCGCTCACGACATTTCTCGACACAGTGGACCAAGGCTTAAACGCGCTCTTTCACAACATCGACAATGGATACAAGAACTCGGGTGGCTGCTTTGACTGTGGCCTGCTTGCACTTATTAACAGCGACATTGCGTCTGACAATGTACGGCTGACCGGTGTCCTTGACGAACTCACACTGCTCGACCGATTCACCGCCTGCGATGCGGTTGCCATCACTACCATGCTCCCTACCCCTTGCCCGTCGGCTGTCGCCTCCACTGCCTCTTCAGTACCCTCAAGCGATCCAAGTACCGTCGTGCCTTCCGCTGCGCCCTCGAGCGGGCCCGCTATTTCAACCGTAGCGTCCAGTGCACCTCCCTCCGATGATCTCAGTACAAATCCTGCCAGCACTTTCAGCGATGCGGCCATCAGCATTGCTATCCCCAGCACAGACCCCGCTTCCGCCGCCGGGGCAGACCAGTGCAGCTCGACCAGCTACATCAGTGCCCAGATCACATACGGCGTTTCTGTCCGGCCGTGTCCGCCATGCCAAATGACAGACGCAGATCTGCAGAGTATCATCAACATGATTTCCCAGATCATCAGTGATACGAGCACACTCACTGCGCTCTTGGATGGTGGAGGACAGCCTGCTCTTGATCTGATTCAGGTTCTTGACAATGAGCTTGCAGCGTTTGCTGCCTCGTCGGCGATCCAATGCCTAAACCCGTCACAGGCTACAACCATTGGAAACACGGTGATCGATTTTGTGGAGTCGTACAGTGCTCTACTGCTGAAAATCCAGCTGCAGCAGGCTGCGCTTCACTCGACCCTAGGCGCCGGCCCCATCAATGATGTCTTGACTGCCTTTGATACTAGTCTGAATCCATTCCTGAAACAGCTTGACATTGCCTACCAGCAGTCGGAGGGTTGCTTTAACTGCGGCATAGTTAGCATGATGAACGACCACATCACCAGAGTACAGTACAGGCTTGATGGTGCAAACTTCTATTTTCAGCTGAGTGTGGGACCTCTCTATACCTTTGCAGCCTGCAATGCGGTGGCCGTCTCTGCTGTTGTGGTCCCCAGTGCCTGCCCCTCCACCACAGCGACCACGAGCGTGCCTGTCTCCACGCCGACGGCAGGCTGCACAATCACAACCGTAACTATCGAGGGAAGAGATGCAGACGGTGGGCTTTACAAGCGGACGACCGAAAACATTTTGTGTCCCTCTTCCACAAATACTGATCCGGGAACGACTATACCACCTACCACGTCTGGCCCGGCCTCTGCAACCGAGTGCAGCTCGACAAGCTTTTACACGACCGCGGTTGCATCAGGTGTTCCCTCTCTCAATTGCCCGGAATGTGCTACGGATCTGGCCGCTGTGCAGTCCATGATGGCTGTATTAGACCAGGTAAGCCAGGATTTTGATGCCTTTGAAGCTATGTTGCGGCGCCCTTTTACCGCAAGCGAACCACAGGGTAGGGTGCAGAGCATTAACAATGCACTTGCTGGCCTTGCCAATCTGCCAGCCTTCCAATGCTTAACTGCTTATCAGGCAGTTGTCCTGGAGTCGGCAATCGCGGACTTCTTGACTTCATACAATGGCCTACTCGGTACGTTCAATAACGGAGACCACGCACTCCTGAATTTGCAACTGGGCGGCCTCTTGGGCACGCTAGTAGCGGGCATCAGCAACCTCGTCAATTCATTTTTTCAGAGTATTGACGTGGCTTACAAGGGCTCGCTGGGTTGCTTTGACTGTAATTTGATTGCGCTCATCAACCAGCAAGCAGATGCGGCTAGCCAGGGCATTGATGCACTAAACATCAATTTCTTCACGATGGCTGCAACCATCTACCATTTTACAGCCTGTGATTCTGTGGCAGTTCCGACTATCGTTCCAGGCAACTGTCCCTCTACGCCTGCCAGCTCCGCTCTCAGCACAGATTTGAGCACCAGCGATGCCACCACAAGCACCTCCGCCGCATCCTCCTGCACCACCACGATGGTAACGCTTGTTCGGCGAAATGCTCTTGGTATGCTGTACAAACGAACAACGGCGCAGGTTCTGTGCCCGTCATCCACAGCTGCTGCCACTTCGGCAACGACTAGCGCCTCGGGTTCTGATGCCAGTACAAGCGGCTCAGGGAGCCTTTGCGGCTCTACGAGTATCTACACCTCGTCCTTTCATTCTGGTACACCTGCAGTAGCCTGCCCAGACTGTACTACAGCTGATGCAGATGTCGAAAACATCATCAGCGCATTTGATAAGGTCAACCAGGGCCTCGGTGGCTTTCAGGCACTGCTATCAGGACCGCTACTTCCAGGAGTTCCCCAGAACGCGATCCAGAGCATTCAGAATGCTCTTGGTGTCCTTGTAGCACTACCCGCTATCCAGTGCGTGAGCAGTTCACAGGCGGTTACCCTCGAAAGCGCCACTATAACGTTTTTGCAATACTACAGCGGGCTGCTCGAGCGAATCAACAGCATTGCGTCTACATTCACAGCCCTCCAGTTCCAAGGAGTGGTCAGCACAATGGCGGCCAACTTCGACAACACACTCAACCCTTTTATACAGACCATCAATGACGCGTACAGGAACTCGGCCGGGTGCTTTGACTGCAATTTGATTGCGCTCATCAATGCTCAGGTCAACCAGGTCAATAGCGGAATCTCAGCGCTGAACACGAATTTCAACTATGATGCTCCGAGTGTTTACTTTCTCACTGCCTGCGATAATCTGGCCGTGACAACATTCGTGTCTAGTGCCTGTGCTTCTACTGCTATCCCGGTTGCCAGCTCCACCGGCTCAACAGCCAGCTCAATCAGCTCTACTGAGTCGTCCTCGGAGTCTTTAGCCACGTGCACTATTTCTATGGTGACCACGGAGATTACGGGCTCTGCAGAGCTTCCCTATAGGCGCACGGTTGCAGACCTTGTGTGCCCATCCACTGTTGCGTCCGGTGCTGATACTACAACGGGGTCTTCGTCCGCGGCCTCGTCTGTTGCGACGAGCTCCAGCACCTCTACGTCCGCCGCGGTGAGCTCGGCTAGTGCTCTTGTCAATTCCACCAGCTCGGCCACCAGCTCGGCCACCAGCGCTGCCGCCAGCTCAGCCGCCAGCTCCCCCACCAGCTCATTTGCAGACTCTTCTGTGGGTGTAAACGTCACCACTGCGTCTACCACCAACTATGGTAGCACGGCACCTCCTGTCAGCGCCTCCTCTTCTGCGTCCGCTTCCGTGGCCGCGTCGAGCTCGGGGGCCTCCGCCGCCGGCCCGACGGGCCCGACGACAATCCCTGTCGTGAACGCGACGACCACAGCGTCCAACAGCAGCTCCCCAGCAACAATTCAAACTACGCTTGCAAGTTCTGTGGCCGGAAACGTGTCCATAACAGACTCCTCCGTCAGCTCGGCCGCATCTGCAGCCGGTCCCTTGACCTCGTGCACGATCTCCATGGCAGTAGTCGATGCCGTCGACGCGCGCGGCAGACACTACAAGCGCGCCATCGGTGACGTTGTCTGTCCTTCGTCGAACGTTGCGGTATCTAGTGCAGAGCCAAGTTCGGGCCTTTTGAACGGCCCCACCGACTCGCTAGGCACTCTGAGCTTGGCAAGCGGCTCGAGCGCCATGGCCAGCATGCCCGGAAGCAAATTCACTAGCTCGCCCGCGAGCGTGCTTGCTAGTGCGGCTCTTAGCGGCTCCGCAAGCGGCCGGAGTGTCAGTTCCGGCATGAACAACCTTGCAACGGGGTCCCTAGGCGCGCCTCTCTCTAATGATCGCTCTGCGACGACCATCACTGCAGTTGTTACCGCCTACACCACCTTCTGCCCCGAGCCCACGGCCTTCACCCAGGGTACTCACACGTACGTCGTCACGGCCCCGACGACTCTCACGGTGACCGACTGCCCTTGCACGCTCACAAGCGTTATCAGCAGCGGCAACGTGCCCTCAGATGGTGCAAGCGGTGGCGGCAATGACAGTGACGGCAGCGGCAGCGGCAGCGGCAGCGGCAGCGGCAGCGGCAGCGGCAGCGGCAGCGGCGGTCCTGATAGCGGTACCGGTAGCCCCGGCGGCATCGGAAGCGGCAGCGGCAGCGGAAGCGGCAGCGGAAGTAACTCTGGCGGCGGAGACGGGCCTGGTGTTCATGGCGCTGCCGGCAGCGCCGGCACCGGCGCTGGCTCAGACGCCGGTCCTGGCGGCGGCGGCGAGCCTGTCTTCACGGCTGCTGGCGGCGCAGGTGATAGCAGCAGGACTAGCAGCCCTGCTTATCCTGGCTCTAGCGGCACCAGTGCCGGTGCCAGCTCCAGCGCCCCGGACAACGTACCTTGGCCCACGAGCGCAGGCCCCGCCGAGGCCAACGGCGCAGCAAGCCGCTACGCCAACATTGCGCTGCTCGCTGCCGCGATGTTTGTTTTTTGACTTCACCTTCAATGCCCCATATGTCTTTAATACTAATTTCTGCGAACAAAGCAAGTACCTGCGCTAGGTTTGAGCGGTTCTTTACTATTTTGGCTATTGAGTGTCAAAGGCCTAGGCAAGCAGGTCCGAGGGGATGCCGTCCGAGCCGATGGCAACGATGTTCGAGCTGTCGGTGGCAACAACCGGAGCAATCGCAATCTTGGCGTCCTCGAGGTTGTAAACGATGTAAAAGCTGCGGAGCAGAGAGTCGCCATAGATAGCGAGCCCTGGCTCGAGCCCCCGGACCTGGCTGGCGCGCTGCACGCCGAGCGCCCAGAAAAAGTCGTCCTGGAGCCACTGGCCAAAGAGGTTGCGCGTCGGCACCTCGAAGTCGGTTCCGCCAAGCGTGATCTTGACGGTCGCGTCCTCGGGCACGTTCTCGATGCCCAGCACGAAGAACGTGTCGCCCGACTGCTGGAGGTTGGGCACCTGCTGCTGGATGTCGGCGATGAACTGGTCGTACACATCATCGGTGAAGAGCGTGAAGGTCGTGCCCGAGTCAAGCAGCGCGTCGTAGGCGACGCCGCCGTAGGTCGCCGACACGGCCAGGCGGCCCGGGCGGGTCAGCGGCGACTCGTGCAGCTTGCCCGAGTACTTTGCGGTGTCGATGCCGCCGAACAGGACGTTGCCGGCGGCGGCGTCGTAGCTGTTGAGGTAGAGCGAGTAGGCGTTCTTGTTGACGAGGCCGGCGTTGCGCAGCGACTGCGGGTAGTTGGGGTAGCCCTCGTCGGCGAGGCCGACGCCGAACACGCCGAACGGGACGGCGTTGCCCGTCGCGACGGCGAAGCGCTGGTTCTGGATGGTGGCGCCCGACACCGCCACCGTGTCAATCACCCAGTCGCCCTGGGCACTGCCCTTGCCGTAGGTGATGCCGAACGTGCCCTGCTCAACGACCTGGTACGTCGACGACTTGGCCGGGTCGAAGCTGACCTCGGGCGTCGGGCCGTTTGCGCCGTACACCCACAGGTCCGAGCTGCCCGTGTCGAGCTGGGTCTGCACCGACTGCGCGGGCGTCCCGACCTGGATGGTCGACAGGTACGCCGTGCGCTTGGACTGGGCGAGCGGCTCCGAGTAGGCGCGGCGCGCGGCGCCCGCGGCCACCGCCGCCGTTGCGACGCGCTCGACGCCAAGCTGCACGACGCCGGCGGGCAATTCGCGGGGAAGCGGCGAGCCGAGGACCAGGCAGGCGGCAGTGAGGAGGCTGGAGGCGGAGAAATGCATCAGGGGGGAGAGGGCGGTGTGCGCTGCGGACCGGGCCGCGGCGGCCGTCAATTTAAGGCCGGCCGCGCTACCGCGCGGAGCCGGCTCGCCCAACTGGTGTGCAGTGTGTGTGCCGCGACGATCGCCGCGGCGATCGCGCCGTATATGCACGGGTGATGCACGCCCGGGC
>JANIVI010000153.1:0-14792 GCA_030555755.1 Wickerhamiella kazuoi | reverse complement strand
AGCGGGCCGCCGCCCGGCTTTGGCCCTGCAAGCCCCGCCCCGGCAACGCCCGGCCTGTCGCGCGAGGGCACACCGGGCGCCGAGGCTGCCTCCGCCAACGGCACCCCGGCGGGGACGCCCGCGCCCGAGCCTGCCGGCGCGTACCCGCCGTTTACGGCACCGCTGCTTGGCATAGTCACCGACTACTTCCTCGAGCACGTTGACACGGCGGCGCCGCGCCAGCCGGCCGCCGTGGAGCGCCTGTTCGCGAGCCTGCCGTTCCCTATCTACAAGCGCCTGGTCGAGCACCCGCAGCTGCGCGCCGCGTCCGTGCAGGAGCGGCACCGCTTTGCGCAGGGAATGACGCGCGTGCGCGCTGCCGCGGGCCATGCGCCCGAGCAGGTCGTGCTGTCGTTTGGCGGCGGCTCGTCCGGCGTCGAGGTCGTCCAGCGCTAGCCTACATAAGGAGACAAGCACAAAAAAATGCATGCGCTTCGGCGCAAATAAATACATAACTAGGCCACAACATCGTAGCATGCAAACATCAGACGGCGGCGACAGCCTTGCTTGCGGCAGCCCCGCCCGCGTCCGCGGCCAGGTCCGCCGCCTCGCCGCTGGCTTCCGCTGGCCGGGCCCGGCCCTGTGTGTCCTTGCCGCAGACGACGCAGGTCCGGTCCTTGGCTACGCGCTCGAAAAAGCACGTTTCGCAGTACAGGTGCTGACAGCCTGGGCGCACTGGGTCAACCGCTCGCCGCTTGCACACACTGCAGTCTGTTGCCGACGCCGAGGGCGTGCTCGGCGGGGGTTCGAGGAACGAGTGCCGAGACGGAACCGGCCTGACTTTAAGCTCCGTCTCGAGCGCGAACGATTCGCGCACGTGCGCAAACTTGCACGTGTCGCCAAAGCCACAGTAGCCGGTCTGCATGTAGTCTTTGCACACGTCGCGCTGGTAGTCCACGGCCGTGGAGGTGCGCACCGTCCGGCCCTTGGCCGCCGTCACGTCGACAAGCGCATCTGGTTTGGTGGTGAGCGAGGTGTCGCGTACGAGCTCCTGTGCTGGCAGCTCTGTAATCGGCACACGGGCTGGTTTGCTTGAATTGCGTGTCTTGCCGCGGCCGCGGTGGCGATCGCCGTGAGCCTCGTCCTCCTTAATGGTCACCGGTAACGGCGCTGGCGCCACCTTCTCGTCAAGCTTGACGGCCGTTCGCCGCAACCCTTCTTTGAGTTGCCGCTTTTTGAACATGAGCTTCAGCGCCGGAGCCGAAGGAGCTCAGGCGGCTAAGAATTATCTGTGGGGAGGCGCTGGCTAGGTACGCAGGCACGCGCCCGGTGGGAGATGATGCCTCTCTCTCCCAGATCCCCGACCTCCCCGTGGGGCGCTGACTAGCTTCCAGGACGTCCCACGGCGGGTCTCCCACCCGCTGCCATGTCGTCGCTAGAAGAGCTGGTGGCGCAAGACGACTTTGGCGAGGTAGCCAATGCGTCGGTCGAGGACGTGCGTACACGCGTGCGGCTTCTGGACAACGACGTGCGTGTCATGCGCTCCGAGTTCCAGCGCCTGACCCACGAGCAGAACACGATGCAGGACAAAATCAAGGACAATCAGGAGAAGATTGACAACAACAAACAGCTGCCATACCTGGTAGCCAATGTCGTCGAGCTGCTCGACACTGAGGGCGAGGATGCCGGCGAGGGCGCCAATGTCGACGAGCACGCCGCGCGGGTTGGCACCTCCGCGGTTGTCAAGACGTCAACGCGGCAAACCGTGTTCCTGCCGCTGGTCGGCCTGGTGGACCCGGCGACGCTCAAGCCCGGTGACCTGGTTGGTGTCAACAAAGACTCGTACCTGCTGCTCGACACGCTGCCCGCCGAGTACGACTCCCGCGTCAAGGCCATGGAGGTCGACGAGAAGCCTACCGAGACATACTCGGACATTGGTGGTCTTGACAAGCAGATTGAGGAACTCGATGAGGCTGTTGTGTCGCCGATGAAGCAAGCTGAGAAGTTCAAGGCCATGGGCATTAAGCCGCCCAAGGGTGCGCTCATGTACGGCCCGCCGGGTACGGGCAAGACGCTCTTGGCTCGTGCGTGCGCGGCACAGTCGAATGCCACGTTCCTGAAGCTGGCCGCTCCGCAGCTCGTGCAGATGTTTATTGGTGACGGTGCGAAGCTTGTGCGGGATGCATTCGCGCTGGCCAAGGAGAAGGCGCCGACCGTCATTTTCATCGACGAGTTGGACGCTATCGGTACAAAACGTTTCGACAGCGACAAGTCCGGCGACCGTGAGGTCCAGCGCACGATGTTGGAGCTGCTTAACCAGCTTGATGGTTTTGGCTCGGACGACCGCGTCAAGGTGCTAGCGGCAACGAACCGTGTCGACGTGCTGGACCCTGCGCTGCTGCGGTCGGGCCGGCTTGACCGCAAAATCGAGTTCCCCCTCCCGACGGAGGAGGCGCGCGCGGGCATTCTGCAGATTCACTCGCGCCAGATGACCACCGCCGACAACATCAACTGGGACGAGCTTGCGCGCTCGACCGATGAGTTCAACGGCGCGCAGCTCAAGGCTGTGTGCGTCGAGGCGGGCATGATCGCGCTGCGTACCGGCAAGAGCAAGATCACGCACGAGGACTTTGTCGAGGCTATTGGTGAGGTCCAGGCCCGCAAGAGCAAGAGCGTGTCGTTCTACGCGTAGGCAGCCTACGGCTATAGCTACATACTTAGACCTGGTGTCTTTAGGGTGAGGGGGCCTCACGGAGCCCAGCGGTTCACGTCCAAGGGCGGGTTTCGCTAGTGAAGCGAGACCTCTTGACAAACTGCAGCGCCGCTGCCTGCATTGGTGCAGCGCTCTGCAGCCGGCTACGGCGACCCCACTTTCCCGTTTCCGAGGCCGCGTTCGCTCCCGGGGCACGCCCCGATCCCGGTCAGGGCTCGCAGGCGTTCCTTTGGGGCCCTGCCGGCTCGCCCTCCCACCTCACCACGCACGTGCCCACCGCGCCGCATGGACGCCAACACCGTGTGGGCGTCCGTCGCCGGCATGGTCGTCGCGGAGGTTGTTTTCCATCCCGTCGACACGCTGCGCACTCTGCGGCAGACGACGGCCCGCCCTCTTTGGGGGCACCCGCTCCGCACATATTGGAACGGGCTCGTTCCAGCCATGTCGCTGACCGTCCCGGCATTTACTGTGTACCTGACGACGTATCGCCAGACAAAAGCGTGGCTTGCGCCGCGGCTCGCCCCAGACTCACTCGCCAACTACGTTGCGAGCGCCGCCGCGGCCGAGCTTGCGTCATCTTTCCTGTGGACGCCGCTTGAGGTCCTCAAGGGCCGTATGCAGCTCGCGGGCGAACGCCGGCGGCCCGTCAAAACGGTCGTTCGCGACATAGTCGCGCGCGAGGGGTTCCGTGGGCTCTACCGTGGCTACTGGATGGGTATTGCTGTGTTCTTGCCCAAGTCAGTAGTCTGGTGGGTTGCATACGAGCACTATCGGGCCGCGCAGCGGCGCCGGGGCTGGACGAGCGATGCCGCGCCCGGCGCCGCCGCAGCTGCAGCCACCGTGACCGCCAGCGCTACTACCAACCTGCTCGAGGTAGTCAAAACGCGGCAACAGCTCGCCGCGTCCGATGACATCACGGGCTTGCGACCCACCGACCGCCAGGGCGTTGGCCGCGTGCTCGTCAACCTGGTGCGCGAGCACGGCCTGCTGCGCGCCATGACGCGTGGCCTCGGCGTGTCACTCATGTGCTCCGTGCCGGCCAGCGCGCTCACCATGTCTATTGTCGAGTACCTCGACCCAGATAAGTCGGCCCAGGAGGCCGTGCGACTCAGCGCGGGCCCGGTCGCGGAAGCCTAGCCATATGACCCGGCCATCCACTCCACTATTTCGACAGTCTTGATCTCTGTACGCCCCAGCTTCAGGCTCGACGGTCTCTATCTGTACATACTTCGCATGCTCACTACAAAAGTGAGCCGCAACTAATTTAGAACAAAACAACCTCCACCAAGCGATCTCCACGATTTGCATGCCACGGGTGCCGTTTTTCAATCAGGCCGTCGAAAAAAAAACGACTGCAATGTATTTGCGGTGCAAAAACTGCAGCACCTTCTGTTCTCGTATGGTCTCCCACTACAATACTTGGTAAGGCTCTCAGATGGTTCAATATGACTGATCGGACGGGAAGTCTTGCTTTCATCTGGATATGGCCGCAGCCGATCATTGAGACGTAGACGCCTTCATACACCTACAACTACTCACTGGCTCACAAATCTGCATGCAAAAATATGCTGGCGTGATCTTGAGGGGCAAAAAAATGCTACTGTTATGAGCTTTGGGTAGCCTCACTCTCTCATCATTCCGATGAGGGCAAAAAATGGACGACACCGGAATCGAACCGGGGACCTCGCGCATGCTAAGCGCATGTGATAACCAACTACACCAGACGCCCGTCTGTGTAGTCAGGATCATGCTTTGGACTATGTTCCTACCTGGCAAGAGCTACAAAACCAAGCCATTGTCGTCTGCAGTCGCGGCACGTAGCAAGACATAAATGCAGGGTTCAGCTATGTACACTAGTTGGGCGAAGCGGCCTTCTTACCCTTTTTGCCTTTCTTCTTGCCGGCCTTGGCGTCGTCGCCCTGAATCCAGGCAACAATGTCGTTGATGCTGCGGCCGGCCATGCTGGTGGCCGGCGTAGCCGCAGACGCCGCAAGCTTGGGCGGAGCGGCGGCCTTGGGTGCAGCAACGGCATGCTGCGCAATCGCGCGCTTGGCCTGGTTGTCCTTAACCGCCGCAGCCAGCAGCTTGTCGAGCCAGCCCTTGATCTCGACGGTGCTGGCGTCTTCGGGCCCGCGAGCCGTGCGGTAAATGCCATATGACCGCTCCATCGAGCGCGCAGCGGCCTTGTAGTCATTTACCATGAGCTGCGACTGTGCGCGCTCGTAGTAGTACGCGCCGACTGTCGTTGAGTCGCCACCGTAGGCACCCTCGTGGATGGCGAGCGAGCGATCGAACCACGGCAAAGATGCCGCGTAATGGCGCGCCTGCTGCAGCAGCAGCGCCACCGAGTTGAGCGTTGTGGCCGTGTCCGGGTGGCCTTCGAAGCCCGTGGCAGTCCAAAGGTCGACGACGTGTTTGGACAGAGCCAGCGCCGACGCCACGTTGCCGCGCGCGCGCTCATAGAAGGCAAGATTCACGTACATCACGAGTACCTCGTGGGCATCAAGCCCAAGCACGCGCTCGGCCGCGGTGATCGCCAGGCGGCCCAGCTCGGCCGCCTTGTCGTGGTCTTTGTGCTCATAGTACAGCAGCGCCGCCTGGTTGTAGGCTTGCGCGGTGTCGGCGTGCAGGCCACCGTAGATCTGTTCGAAAAGCGACAGGGCCTCGCCAACGAGTTCGAGACCGACGGCCGCGTCGCCATTGTGCAGGCTCACGCGGCCCGCGTCAAGCGCCTCGCTGGCGATTACGCTGCGGGCCGCGGCGTAGCGCACCCGGGGCACGACGGCCACGAGCGCGGCAGGGTCTACAGCGGCGCCATCCTTGAGGAGAGCCGCGTCCCACTGCAGGCCGAGTGCCAGCGAGACCGCGCGCAGCAACGACGCACGGGGAAGAATGTCGGTGGTCCACGAATCAGGGAGGATGAGGCGGAACCGCGCGCGAACTTCGTTTTTGAGCTCGGCAAGCAGCTCCGCATCTGACCCGGTGCGCACAGCCGACAAGTACTCGGCGATCGTGCCGCGAGTCTCAACTAGCGGCAGACGCGAGATGCGCCGGTTCACGATGTGCTTCACCGCGCGGGCAATAGCCTCCTGAGCCACGGTCAGACGCAGGTTTGCAAAGATCTCGCCCTCGGCCGCCGCGTAAAGCGCGCCAAGGTAGCGTAAGTTGATGCCGCGACGGTGCAGAACGAGCGCAAGCTGCGCACCGTCGACGGGGTACACAGTCTCTGCGGCGCGCAGGTCTTCCAAGTACTGGGGAATCAGGCGGTCCTTCACCAGCTGTGAGGCCTCGAGCACGTCAGCGCGGTCGGCAGCAGGCGCACCCTCGACGTGGGCGACGTCCGGGTTGAGCCGGAACTGGCGAGCCAGCTCGCGCGCGCGCTCATCGCTGACCTTCGCGCCCTCGGGCTCGTCGGCCAGTGCCGTGCGTACCTTCTGCTGGAACCATTCTGCGACGGCCTCGGGCCTTAGCAGGACCATTTTGTGCGGGTACGCCGGTACGGCGGGGTCGGCCTTGGCTTCAGCGTCAACGCTCTCCAAGAATGCAAGGTCCGGCGGCGCCATTCGGGCGAGGTCAAGCAGGTAACTGCGGCCATCGGTGCCTACCATGCCCTTGACGTCGACCGACGTGTCGAGGGTCGTCTCATTCCCTGAAGCGTCGGCGACGGCATGCGGCTTCACGCGGAACTCTTCCGCGATACGCTCCATCTGAGCAGCAAAGGCGGGCCGCGCAACAACCTGCTCACGACCCTCTGTCGCTCCGTAGGCAATCAGGCTCTCGCCAGTCTCACGGAACACACCCGGGACCGGCGCCTGGGCAAGCACGCGGCGACCCGCGTAGTCGACCACGGCGGTCAGCACCGGCGACACATCATCGAGGTCGAGGCGCATGAGCTGCTCGACGCCGCGAAGGTCCTTGTTAACGGCGACGCGAGCGGCCTCGTTGCCGCCAAGCGCCGCGTAGGTACCCACCGAGTCGACACCGTACGTGTAGAAGATGCCGTTGCGCAGGAAGATCTGCTCATCGGGGTCCTCACTCGAGTTCAACGCATCAAGGCTGCCCTCGACAATGTCGGTGGCGCCCTTGGTGGCGGCTACGGCAAAGTCGTGGAACAGCGCCGTCAACAACTTCTCGCGCACCAGCCGGTCACGCACGCTCATGTTGCCCTCGTCGTCGACCTTGGGAAGCTCGCGCGTCGCCTGGTATTCGTCGTTCCAGTCCTTGAGCGTCTGAGCATCGGCAAGTGCCGCCTGCGTGCGCCCGAGGTCGGCGCCGACCGCGGGGACGTCACTCACGCCGGTGACGAGCCAGGGGATACTCAGGAACGAGTTACGCGGCGCCACCCACTGCAGCGGCGACACCTTGGCGAGCGTGTTCTTGGCGCGCTCGACGGCGTTCAGCGTCGAGGGCGATGCCTGCGCCAGCACCTGCAGGAGCGACACATGCGCGGCGGTTCCCTTTTTGGGGCGGCCGTCGAACTTGTCGTCAGTCGAGCCGTTCACAAAGAAGCCGTCGCGGTGCACGGTGATATGGAATGCCTTGGAGTCGCTGGCGACGAACTTGAGGTACAGCAGGTGGCCTGCGAGCCGGTTGCGCGGGCTGACGGGGTTCCACTGGCTCAAGTGCAGGCCGCGGGCAGCGGGTCCCGGAGCAACAGTGTTGGGCGCCGCTGCAAGCTCCTCGGGCACCCGCGCGGGCGCCGCCGCGGCGCCGTCGGGCGAAATTTGGAAAATGGGGTGCTCCTCGGACAGCGTTGGCGGGTCGCCGGCCGCGGCGGCCGCGGCCTTCTTGCCGCGCGCCTTGCGCTTCTCCGTCTTGAAGTCCACAATACGCACCGCGCCGGCGTTGATCGCGGGCAGCGCACCAGCGTCGGTCGCCAAACCCAGCAGGTCGCGCGTGCGCTGCACATGCAGCACGGCGTCGGTGTACGAGTATGGCTCAGGTACGACGTCGACGGTCGCGCCGCCCTCGAGCGCGCAATCGCCAATCAGCGTGAGCGGGTCGAGCAGCTGCCCATTCGCACGCAGCGAGAACGCCGTCAGTGGCTGCACAAGCTGGCCGAGGCCGACAAGGTACTGCTTGACCGAGCTGACGGGCTCGAGCTTCGAGATTTTGACGACAAACGGCTCCTTGGCCAACGGCGACACAAGCCGCAGCTCAACATGGTCACGCGCCGTCTCTGCGGGCGCGGGCGCCGCGGCAGCGGCCTCCGCAGGCTCCGCCAAAGTCATTGTCGGGGTGAATGGGGCCGTCCGGGGGGGCGCCGTCGGCTCTTGGCTGACTCACGGCGCCAAACGGAGCCGAAACTGCCGTGCAAAAGCCGCTGCCTGCGCGCGCGAGCAGAAAGAGAGCTATAACATTAACATTTATACCATGCAGGCTCCTTCGGGTGCTCACCAAGGCTAGCAAGGTGGCCCCGGAGTATCGTCTGACGGGTCGCTCCAAGCACATACTACCGTTATGCCTGGCACAGTATTTGACTGTGCCTGTCGCATCCTTTGCCTGCTCGCTCAGAAGAATAGTTTTTAGTTCCCAAAACACGCTTTGGAAATACAATGCGTTAGATTATATATTGACGGCGGGGCCGGCAGGGGGTGTTTAGTGGCGACGCGACTCGGCGATGACGTTCGTCATCGACTCGAACTTGGCCTTGGCGCGCTTGTGTGTGCCCAGCTTCTTCTTGGCCAGCTTCTTGGCGCGCTTCTCCTGCGAGTTGCGGATCAGCTCAATGATGCGGCGCTCGTAAGGGGCCAGACCGGTGACCTCCTGGACGAGCGAGCGCACGAACAGAGCGCGCTTCGAGGCGGCGCCCTTGCGGTACGAGATCTTGGGCTTGACCTCCTTGGGGGTCACCTTGTGGCCCTTGTTGGCACCAACAGAAATGCCAGAACGAGCAGCAGCCATTGTGTGTATGATGGGTCTCACGCTGTCGCGACAGGTGCTTGAGTTGGGTCCGCGGGGTGGCTGGGACTGTGAAAAGCCCGCAAGCCCTAGGCAGTTTAGACCGGGCCTGGTTGGGTTAGGAGCGTTGGGGATAGGGTAGGCCAGTCCACGCCAAAGGGGTCCAAGCTGGCCCAGCTGGGAGGGGGAGAGAGAGGGTAGGTGGGATGCTCGAGTGCTGCAGCAGCAGCTGGGAGGGAGAGCCCCCAGACAGGCAGGCAGCCCAGCCCACACCTGTCTGGGAGCTGGGCCTGGAGGCTGACAAGTTTGTCACACGCGTGGTACAGCTCATGAAGCGGTTCTTCTCGAGCGGCAGCGCGGTGGCGCGCGAGTTCGCGCACCGCGTGAACGCGCGTGTGCCGCGTAGGCAGCAGCCCGTGTACGCGGGCGACGCTGTGACGGCGCTCGCCGGCGCGCGCCAGCAGGTGCCGCCGTACCCCTACGGCCCGGCCCGCCAGTTCAAGCGCAGCGACCGCGGCCTCTACGGCGGGCGCATGCTGCAGTTTGGGCACCAAATCTCGGAGTTCGGCAACAAGCATGTGCGCATCTTCGAGCCGAACGTGCAGAAGGTGAAGCTGTGGAGCGACGCGCTGCAGCGGCACTTTCAGGTGCGCGCCGTGGCGGCCGTGCTGAAAACGATCACGCGCGAGGGCGGTCTCGACAAGTACGTCACCAAGGACACACCGATGCGCATCAAGGCGCTCGGCCGCTGGGGCTGGGAGCTGCGCTACCACGTCCTGACCCGGCACGGCGAGCGCGAGCGCACGCAGCCCAAGGCCGTCGGCGCAACCGGCGCGGGCCGCAGCGTGTTCGCAGTGGTCGACCGCGAGGGCGTCCCGACAAACGTGCTGGCCGGCCGCACGCGCCTCATCAAGCTGCTGTTCGAGGCCGAGGACCGCCCGACGCCGTACCGCCCGTTCCTGCTCGCGCACCGCGGCGACACCTTTGAGGAGCTGCTGGCGGCGCTCGAGGCGCGCGGCGCCGACCTTGCGCCGTGGCTCGAGGCCGTGGCCCCCGCCGAGGATGCCGCCGAGGCGGCCACGGGAGCCGACCCGGACGCCGCGCCCGCCGGCGGCCCCGGCCCTGCATAGAGCGCGCGGACGCGTGCGATAATTTTTCTATCATATGTACATAATGCTATTTGCTTTTATTGCATGCGACCCGGCTCGTCGTCCCTCGACCCGTCACTCGTTGGCCATGGCAGCGGCCAGCGCTGCCTGCAAACCCTCGATCTGCGCGGTGAGGCGCGCCTCGACCTCGACCATGTGCAGCTTCTCGCGCGCGAGCTCGGCCACGTCCTGTGAGCCGGCCGCCGCCGCGCGCAGCACGCGCAGCTCCGCCGCCATGTCCTCGTTCTCGACGCGCAGCCGCGCGTTGTCAAGGCCCTGTTGAACCATTTTGTTGGCAATCTCGATGTGCTCGGCGTTCAGCGCGTCCAGCGACGCCTCGAGCTGCCGAACCTGCAGCGTCAGCCGCGAGTTGGCCGTGCGCAGCGCCTCCATCTGCTCGCGCCGCTCGCGCTCAACGCGATTGACTTCCTGATACTCGAGCTCGTACCGCGCCAGCAGCGCCGGCGTCAGGTCAATGCCCGCCGCCTCGCGCACCAAGTCATTGGGGCGCTCAATGTACGAGTCGAAGATGTTCTCTTTCAAAAACGGAAGCAGGTCGTCGAACGGCATCGCCAGGATCTTTTCTGCGTTGCGCTGCATGAGCGCCAGCGCAAAACGCAGCACCGCCTCGTAGCCCTCGGCAATTACAATGTCAAAAATGCGCTGGACAAGAGCGAGCGGGAATTTGTAGGCAAAAAGCGTCAAGAACCACTGCGATGCAAACATCGACGACAGCAGGCCCTGCCGCTTAAGATGTGTGTGCACGACCTCGAGGCGGTCCTCAATGAGCCGGTCAAACTGATACAGCTTCACATGCAGCCCGGGCATCTCCGCAAGGAACAAGGAGCGGAAGTTGTACGCCTTCATAAGCTGCACAAAGAGACAGAACGCCTCCGACTCGGGGAGATCGAGCAGCAGCGGCACTGCAATGAACGCCATACCCTGCGTGTAGCCCACGTCGGGGTCGAGCAGCGAGTATGCCTTGAGGACCCGGAAGAGCGCGTCGAGGTCGACCTCGCGGGCCAGCGACGTGCGCCCAACATCTTTTTGAATGCTGCGCTCGTGCGGCGACGAGTCGCCGGCAAGTGCCGCATACGTCTGCTCAAGCGCCGGCGACTTGGAGGCGGCAATCACCTGCCACAGCAGCGCACGCAGACCCGGCGGGAAGCCGTCGAGGATCGCGGCCTTCAGTTTGGCCGGCTGCTCGCGCGCAACACCGGCATAGTCCTGCGTGACGAGCGTCCAGAACTCCCAGTCCACGCCGGCGTAGCGCGCGGCGTGCTTGTTGGCCTGGATCTCGGCAAAGTTCTGCTGCAGCTCAACGAGGGCCGAGCGCGACTCGTCGGCGGGCGTCGCGGCGCCGCGCGCACGCCGCGTCTCGGGGTGCGGCTCCGAGTTGGCCGCCGTGTTGGCCGAGATTCGCCGTAGAATAAAGTCGCGGTGGCTGATCGTGTTGAGCGAGTCCGTGCTCGCGGCGGCGGCGGCGCTAGCTCCAGGGAGGCCACCGGCAGCGGCCGCGCCGCCGCGCGGGCCCCCCATTGTTTCGAGCGTGCCAAGCGCGCTCTTGGGCGGCGACACGCCGCGGGCAATGCCCGACGCCTGTGAGCGCAGCCACGCAAACGTCGAGCGCGCGGGGCGCGCGTCGTCGTCCGAGGCCACGCTCGCCGTCGACGGCGCCGTGCTCACGAACGAGCCCGCCGACCCGCGGCGCTCAGACGCCGGCGACTCCTCGTCACATCAATAGCGCTAGACTCGTTTCTGTGCCATCGCTGGGGACGTCAACATTGGGAGGCTTGGCCGTCGCACCAAGATGAACGAGGTTTTGCGCCCGTATATCATGTGGGACCTTATTTTCTTGAACCTTGCGTCCTGCGTGGATGATTAAACGATGAACAACGTTACGGTTGTTGATCTCACCCGGGTCCTCAAGCTGCTTGTCGCAGTGCTTTAAAATAACCGGCACAACAGCATTGCGGTGATTGGCCAATGCACGCAAGAGAAGATTGATGACCACCTTCTTCGTGAGGCTGTAGCGCGAGTACAGAGCCTCAAGCGCGACAACATCCTCGGCCTCAATGGCACGGTGAAACTCGACAGCGTGCTCATGGACATGATCCAGCGAGCTGGCCGACGAATTGCGGCCACTCAGAATCGCAGTCAGTTGTTCGTCCCCAAGAGTGCCACCTTGAGCCTGAGCCTGCTGCACCTCGGGCGCCAGCTCGTTGAGGTACTTGTTGGCCGTGGCAATTCCCTCAGACAAGGGCGTCACATTTGCGAACCCCAGAATCAGAATCTTCGATGAAAAGTAACGAGTCTGGGTGCGCGTTCCCACCTTCTTGTCGAACTTTTTCAGGATCTTGGCAAAGCCTCGCTTGTTCACTTCGGCATACCACTGAAGCTTACGGAGCTTGGCCCGCAGCTCGAGCAAAATGCCGACCAAATCAGCAACCTCGTCTCCGTCTAGTGCCCGAGACGCTGCCGCGAGAGGAAACCGGTCTACAATGTGGCGGAGGCGTCGCGTGTACTCGGCAAACTTGGAGTTGTAAAACGTGTCGACCATCTCGGCGTTCCGATCCAGCGCATAGAAAAACGGCGCGTTTTCGTCATTGCGAGAAATGGCGCTGCCAGCGCTGGCTCCCTCGGGAGAAGTTTTTTGAGGCTCGGTAGCAGCCTGTGCCGCGCGCTTGACGAGCTTCTTAAGGCCCTTGTAGTCGATGTACGACTGGCTCCACTCGGGTACCTGGTTGCGGAGTAGACTTTTTGCAAATTTCATGTCTTCTGCTTTCGCGACTCGACCAGCGAAGTCTGCGCGGCAAAACCCTGCCGGTTTGGGGTCTCGGTGGGTTTTAACTGCAAAGCCGCTGTAAAATTACCCGCCAATAAATCTGGGGCCCCACCACACGCGCTCGCTTACTGATGCGCGCCCAGTGGTTCCAGTTGACGATCAGATGCGAGCGCGATTCCCAAGGCCACGCGTACGCACGTAGGCAGCAGCAGCTCCCTTTAGCACGTGGTGCAGAAGGAGGCCTACCTGCCGCGAGCGTGACGCGCGCGCAAGAACTACTCTGATCCTGGAATTCGAGATCGAACAAATCCGCCATCGACTTTTTCATGAGGCGTAATTAAATAAAGTACAAATAATCTAGGCCACGCCATTCTCCGCCCCCATTCGCCTGCTCATTTATTTGGCGAGAGCTCGTCGTACTTGACGGTGTTGTGAATGTCCTGGATGCTCGCATTGATAAACTGGCGCACCTCAAGAGCAAGCCAGACCTTTACCATCTGGATAACGTCCTCGGTGGACGCAAGACCGCCGGGGCCGAGCGCGGAAGCGTTCTTTTGGCCTACTTCGCGGAGGATCGGCAACGCACTCTTGAAGATGTCAAGGTCGGGGTTCAGCTGTCGGCCGATACCCTCGAGCAGCAAAATGCTGAGAACAACGTTAATGAAATCGCTCTCCATGCGCACATGGTGCGTGCGCACCATGTCGAGCATGCTCGTGAGCAAGTCACCGATGTTGACGCTGCCCAAAGCGAACGTGCGTTTCTTGACCTGGTTCACGAGCTTTTCGGTGCGCAGCGCAAACACTTCTTTGTTGACGGCTGTTTCGGGTGTACGCGAGCGCTCCACCATCAGCTCGCCGGCCTTGTAGCCGTCAAAGGTGGCGATGGCCTTGAACAGATCATAAAAGTTGCGGCGATTCTTGTCATTGAGCTCGGTCACCAAACCTGCGTCGATGAAGCACAGCTGCGGCTTGAAGTGCCGCGCCTGCAGCGAGCTCCACGCCTGATCCCACTCCTCCTGCGAGGTCGCCGCGTTCAGTTTATCGGTAGAGCTTGCGAGCTCGGCCTCGGCCTCGTTCGATAGAAGGCGGCCCTTGTAAAGGCGCAAAAAGATATTGCCGGCGTGTAGGTCCGAGTGGATAAAGTTGTCTATCAGCAGCATCTTCAGGAACGCATCAAGGCCGACCGCGGCAGTATCGCGGTCGAGCGCGTCCTGCTGGCAATACTTGAGCACCTTCTCCATCGACACGCCGTGGATGAGCTCCTCGACCAGGACGTTGCGCGTGGTGACGCGCGGGTACGGCGTGGGGAACTTGACGTCGGGACGGTCGGCGTAGTTGTGCTGGAAAATGCGCAGGTTCTCTGCCTCGATGCGCAGGTCGAGCTGGCTGCGCATCATCACGCTGAACGTCTCGACCTCGCCAGGCAAAGACAGCCACTCCATCGTGGGCAGCGCGTTCACGGCGCGCGCAAAGAGCATCATGATCTTCAAGTCGCGGCCGACCGTCTTCTCGATGCCCGGGTGCAGCACCTTGACGATGACCCACTGCCCTGGCGGGATGCCCGAGTCGGGCGCCGTCGTCTCGTCGATGGCCGCGCGCTCGCCGGGGTCTTCGTCGTCGCCGTAGCTCCGCGGCGACTTGGCGGTGGCGCCAGCCGCGTCAGCCGCGCCGGTGGCGCCGGCGGCGCCCTCGTCCTTTTCGGGGCGGAAGCGCGCCTTGTACACCTGGCCCATAGCGCCGACGCCGACCGGCTTGCTGCTAAAGTCCTCGAACAGCTCGTCAACGGTCTTGCCGAACGACCTGGCAATCTCGCGGCGGGTGTGCCGCATGCTGTGCGGGTGGCCCTGCGAGTGCAGGCGGCCGAGCTCGTCGCACATGCCCTGCGGGAAGATGTCCGAGCGCGAGGCGGCCCACTGCCCGAGCTTGATGAACGACGAGCCCGCGAGCTCCATCGTCACGCGCAGGTAGCGGTACCACCACAGCGCGCCGTCGCGGTCGACGGCGCCCTGGCGCGTCGGCCCGACAAGCAGCGCCGGCATCGTGAGGATCAGCGGCAGAAACAGTGCCGCGAGGTGCAAAAAGCGGCACACCGTCAGGAACGGCTCGACCAGGTACTTGTCGAGGTAGTAGAACAGCCGCAGGACCGGCGCGGCCGGCGGCGCCCGCTCGAGCTCGGCGCGCGACGCGCGCAGCATCTGCTCCTCGCGCGTGCGCCCGCTGTCGTCGGCCTTGTCGAACTGCTGGAACGAGACGGCGGTCACGAGCG
>JANIVI010000152.1:0-14975 GCA_030555755.1 Wickerhamiella kazuoi | reverse complement strand
CCCCACCACACCCCGGCCAGCCGGCGGCCGAACAAACCCCGGCCCTCGGCGTGCGCCCGGGCTCGCGGCCCGGCAGTTCCCGCCCGGGGAGCGCCCGTCCGGGGAGTGCCCGCCCGGGCAGTGCCCGCCCAGGCAGCACCCGCCCAGGCAGCGCCCGTTGGTCCGCGGGAGAGGACGATGCGTCGGCTGGCTCCGCCGCGTCCTCAGCCGGCTCGGCCCTCCTGACAAGGCGGCCGCCGAGCCGCCTCCGCGCCTACGGCACCGTTCGGCGCGCGCCGCAGCGGTTCGGTGCACGCCCGGCGTTTTCGACGCCGCGCCGCTCCGCGGCCGCGCACATCGCGAGCCGCTACGCGGCGTCCGAGGAGGCGAGCACGCTGCAGAGCCTCTTCAGCGCCAACTCGTCGGGCATCACCGAGGCGACGCCGCCGCCGCCGACATCGAGCGGCGAAGCAGACGCCACGGACATTTCCCAGGCCTCGGGCATTGACAGCAGCCCCGCCGGCCTGCTGCGGAGAACACGCCAGGACACGGCAGGCGGACCCGAGAGCCCATCCCGGAAAATGCGCCAGAGTTTATGAACGCCGCCTCGGCTACGCCCCGAGGCAAAAACAAAGTGTATGAGAGTGTATATTAATTAGTGAGCGCATCACGGTGTGTCTATGGCAACAATAATAATTACAGCGGCCCGCCGCCCGCAAGGAAAGGCGGGCGGGCGGGTCTAGAGGCGGCAAGCCTCGACCAGAACCAACAATGGCTAGCCCATCGTGCGCCACGGGATCTCCGCAACCATAAAGGGCATGGTCAGCTCGTCGAGGCTCGAGCGCGTGCGGCGCTGGCTGCAGGCAAACTCCTCAAACAGGCGCGCGGCCTCGTTCCACTCGGCGAGCGCGCGGCAGCCGTAGTTCCAGTAGGCAAGATCCTGGTCGTACTGCTCGGCGTCGTCGAACTGTTGAGCCGGTTCCGCCATGACGGGCTCGCCGTACGGCAGCACCGGCACGGGGATCGCCCCGGCCTGCTCCGGCGCCCGCTCGGTGGAGACAAGGTTGAACCGGAAGTGCGGCCGCGCAATTTCGGGGCGCACTTCCTGCAGCTGCCACGGCGCGGGCAGGGCGGCTGGGTCGGCGAACTTGACGCCCTTGCTTGAGGGCTTCCGCTTGCCGGCCTTGGCAGGCTTGACTGCCTTGCGCGGCTTGAGCGACGTGCCGCTCTTGGTCGAGCGCGCATCCGAGTCGTCCCCAGGGCTGCGCGAGGTGGCGTGCGGCGTCGAGACATTGGAACCGCTGCGAGTCGAGCTGCTCGGGTCGCTGTCGCCGGGGAGCAGCTTCTTGAACAGCGAAAACGTGCGATTGAGCGACGACGGGCGCGACGGGCGCGGCGCCGCCGTCGAGGACGCTACGGCCGGCGCGGGCGCGCCCGAGAATGCAGGCTCAGCTGATAGCGACGCCGCCGAGGTGACGGACCGCAGCGACTCAACGCTGCTGCGCTGCGAGTTGCGACGCGAGATCACCTCGGGGCCCACGGGCTCCTCATAAACCACGCCGTCGACCGGCGACGGCGCGTCCGAGTAGTATGCGGCATTGTCGAAAATATCGTAGAGGTACACGCGCTGGATCTCCGTCTGTGGGCGTGCTTGAGCGGCCGCATTTGACCCGATCGCAAACGTGCGGCTGGGCACAGGCAGCGACGGCGAAGTCGCCGGAGCGACCGTCGACTGCGCCGCGAGGCCCGCGCAGCGGCCGTACGCATCGGCCAGCCGCGTGCGCAGCAGCCCGCGCGCATCGTTGAGAAACTTGGCCGCATCAAGGTCGCAGAACCAGTCGCTGGCGGGGCCGACAGACGCGATGCGGAATACGAGCAGGCGCTGGTAGTACGAGCGCACGAGCGGGTTCCAGTGGCAGAAATAGCGGTTCCAGATTGGCAGCGACAGCAGCCACGCGGTCGTCGCCCACATAAGATCGCTGCCCTCGGGCATGAAGACCAACCCGGCCACTGGGCCGAGCCCGGCACGCAGCTCAGGCGCATGCAGCAGCGGCGTCGGCCGCGTGCTGGTGGGTTGATGCCTCGGCAGGTGCGGCCATATGTTGAAAAGCAGCGAAAGCCCCCGTACCTCGGAATACACATTGTCCGTCGAAATCATGCGCCCGACAACGTGTACCCAAAACTCCCAGTCCACCGCGCCGGCCTTGTGGACCTGGACCTGTTGCTCGGAACGCGCGTGCTGCAGCGTCACGCACGAGATCCACTCTTCAAGTAGGTCGCACAGCTTGACTGCCGAGTTCATCTGATACACCGAGACCGTCGCCGCAACCGTCTGCATAATACGATCAAACTGCAGCGCAAACGGCCGGTAATATGCAACACACGAAGGCTCGTTGTGCAGGATCTCGCGCAAACAGCTCAGCAGACGCAGACGGTCGACACGCGGGCTGGGAAGCGGCGCCGCCGGCGCGGCCGCGGCGGGTGCGGGCGCGATGGTGCTGCTCTTGGTGGGACCAAGCGTCGGCGACGGAGGCGGTGACAGCAGCGCTGCTGCAGCCGCGCCGCCGCCGTTCACGGCGCCGAACGAGCCGGGGCGTGCTGACGCCGGGCGGGAGCGCGTAGGCGAGCGCGACGGCGAGCGCCCGCGCCGCGGAGAGCCGCCGGGCGGTGAGCCATCAGCAGAGCCGGCTCCCGCGATTTGGCCAGCCGCCGCTGCCGCGGCAGATGCCGCCGCTGCCTGCGACATGACGATCCGGTCAAGGTACGACACGATCACGGCTTGGACCAGGAAGAGACCCGGCGCAGCCATGTGCGCATGCAGCCAGTTGTCACTCTCCGGCGGCAGCAGGTTAGCGAGCAACGAGTAATAGTGTTTGAGAAATGATGCAAATAGACCCGAGGCGGGATTCCAGTGCCGTACCCACGGGCCATTGAGGTCGCCAAACTCTTTGGGGAGAGGTGGCGGCTGCGCAAACACTCGCTGAAGGCCGACCAGTGGCTGTACATGCCCCGGGAATACAGAGCACATGGTGTGGTACTCTGGCTCGGACTCGCTCCGGATAGTGCGCGCAGCCAACCGATCCACAGCGGTCTGCTTTGGTCGCAGCAAGTAGAGAAGGACCGGTGCAATTCCAGGACTGTAGTAGTATGCGTAGGCCAGGACCTTGCCCGCAAACGCGCCGAGTGCAAGCGGCAGGTTTGGCGCTGCGATTTTGGGCAGCACGGCCGCGACTGTCTCGGCGAGCATCGCCGCGTATCGCCGGCCCAGCGTGAGCCACTCCGGGCGCGCAAGAATGCCCGAGATTGCCTCGTAGTATGCCGCACGATCCGAGTTGGCGACCAGCGCCGAGTGATCCTTGGACTGCAGCTCAGCGAGCAACCGAGACCACCAAGCCTCGAGCACGGCAACCCGGAAAGTGATTTCGCCGCTGTGAGGAAGCGCCTCGAACATGCGCTGGCGTAAAAATGGCAGCAGCGTCAGCCGCAGAATGTTGGCTTTCGCAGGTCCGGCTTTAGATGTGAACCGTGCAAGCTCTTGTTGGAGTGCGACAAACTCAACATGGCCAGGGCGCTCTTTGGGTTTTCCCGGGGCGCCAGTGAGACTCAGCCGCGACGCAACGCCATGAGCAATATCTGACGATGCGTAGCCATCCCCACTGAGGATCAGCGATGAGCGATTGGAGCTGGTCGAAATGGTTGTGGCATCGGCCGATTCTAGCACCGTTTGCGACTCGAAACTGGACTCTCCATCGCTCCAGGATTTGACAGAAGTCGCCTTTTTACGAAATATTGACGCCGACATTGTCTGTGTGTGTGTAATTGTGTTTGCTCGTGTCCTTGGTTAGTATATGCGCGGATCGGCCAAGCTAAAGATAGCCTCGGGATCGCGCTTCACCAGATACGGCAAAGTGCAGTGAGAGGCAGATCAGACAATAGAGTATCGTCGGATAAGTCGCAATGCAAGAGTTTTGCAGCGTTCTGACCTGTCCACGTGGGATACGCGGGAGCAGGCCTGCAGGCGCCGGACGTAGGTGTCCGAGCTTAAGGTTTGCAAGCCCAAAACACTGGCGGTGTTAATTAATGGAAACCGGCCGGGCTGCTAGCGTCCTGGGGTCAGAAGCACCGACAAACGGGCCGGATGGTCACTGACGCGCTCTGAGCGGTCGGATCCCCGGGTATAAATATAGGTGCAGCCAGTCGGCGCCCGAGGAATGTGGCGGGCCGGGCACGGGAGGAAGCGAGCTCCGAGGATCCCTGGGGTGACGGGAGGAGCCGAGAGACTCGCTACGGCGTCGACTGGGCCTCGCACGACAGGCGGGAACAAAGCAGTTCTGCGCGCGACCGGCGATGCACCTGGTTTTATCGAGCTTGGCTTTGCTGCTCGCAATCTCGTCGGTCACCTGCTTGCTGCAAGGAATCTGCATCGTCGCCGCGGTTACGTAAAGGGGTCGACTCCACATGCGCACTGAACGTGTTTCAGCACTTTGCTCTTGCAGCACCAAATCGCGGTCCTAACGCAGGGGTAGGTCCTCTGCTTTGGGGATATACGGTCTTCACTTGGCTTCTTAATCGTGCTATAATAGCTTTGTCTCAGGGCCGCGGCTCTCTGAAGCCGTCGCCTGCCCAGTTGTTGCTCGCTGCCCCATCCGCATTGAGCGATCCCAAAATTTCGCCCTGCAGGTTGGGCTGCAGCAATTTTCTCGCATGGCAGCCACGGTGATATTTTTGACTTGCCGGCTCCGCGCATACTACGCTTCTGATAACTGTTTAGGACTTATCAATTAGACTACTTGAGAGTCCGCGCCGCATTTGGTACGTCCACCAAGTTATGCCCCGTGTTTGAAACCCTCAAGCGGGCTGCCCACGACTCTCGCTGGCCTGGCGGTTCTACAGATGTGCTGCCGAATGACAATTACGCAGTTGACCTGTGCTGCCTCCGGCCGATCGCTGCAATGCAGGGGCGGCACAGGTGGTGGTGGCACAGATAGATACAGGTGACTCCGACAGCGTGGGGTCTAACCCCGCGAACCTAACGCGATTTGCCTTGTCACCGAAGAACAATTCCTATTAAGCCTGGTTCAGGCCTCGGGGTCAGGACCGCGTCCATGGTTCCGCGTTCGGGAGCTTTGTCTACGGGCGGGCCTGGGGTGCGAGCTGCATGGGACCACCTGCCTATTTGGGCCGGTCAGCTTCTGAAAAGCGGCAGCATCCCAAAGTTGGCAGATAACCGCAGTTTCCCGAGAGTGCATATCCCGGTCATGCGTCCCCGGCGCTGCTCGGACCCCGGCTCCATATAAGATACTGAACGCTTCTGCTACTTTTATGCAGATAATTGCCAAGGTGACTGCTAAGGGTCTGCCAGGCACCAAAACGGCTTGGCACGGCTCTGCGATGAGGGTCGAACGCGGCCCTAACCACCCGCATAAACTCCTGCTCGGAATTTCTGCAACAGCCAGGGTGGCCCGTTGCATCGTGACCGTGGTGCAGGCCCAGGGTGGCAGGACGCGCGTCGGAGTACTCAACGCGCCGGATGATGTTCCGCAAGAGCCCAACTTCTCTTCTAGACGAACACGAACTGAAAAAAATTGGGAATCAGGCATAATTGGGCTCACCCCTTGAAGCTATGTGCGCTTGCATTAGCACCGGGGCGGCGTTCAAGCCCGGCGCAGGATCTCCGTCTTATGACGTCACGGCCGTTGCGTCCCGCAGCCCCACCAGACTTGTTGATTAGGCCTGGCACGAAGGAATCAACGCAGGGGGGAGCGCGGGGAGCGGGGTATCGACGCGAAGCGTTCCCAAGATGAAACGTCTGGAAGAACTAATCTCTCAATTAGAATCCGGGGGAAAGCGGTTTAGTATGAGTTTGCCGCGTTGAGGGCGGGCTTGGGCATTTCCAGGCACGTGCCGCAATTTACTACGACATATTGCTATATCCCACCGTCCCGCGGGGTCCGCAAGTGCTATAGTGGAGGCAGCAGCTAGCGCAGAACCTCTACTGAAGGTGGAGATACTGCTCTTAAATTAGTAGTAATCTTTCGCGGCAGGTCTGACTTGTCTGCTAGAGCGGCGAGTCTAATTGTCGTGCTAAACGTGTGCAGCTGTGTGTGTGGGTAGTGCTCAGAGCACGTGAGTGTCGGCTAACCGGTGGAGCCGCGCCGTAGCACACCGAGCCAGCCGCCCAGAGAAGCGCTCAGCGGAG
Source organism: Wickerhamiella kazuoi (assembly GCA_030555755.1). NCBI lineage: Eukaryota > Fungi > Ascomycota > Dipodascomycetes > Dipodascales > Trichomonascaceae > Wickerhamiella > Wickerhamiella kazuoi. Next base: position 8,797 of record JANIVI010000152.1, on the reverse strand, counting down.
CGTACTGGCAAGTGGGTGCTTATCTCAGGGATAGCGAGCGTATCAACGTGTGGGTAGACTTTGGCGTCCTCAAAGCACAGTGGTGCATGTCGGCTTGTTCAACTTGTGTCTCATACAACATGAGACAGCGTCCCGGCTTGCAGCTCATTGCCGATAAACGCAGCTGTTTTTGCCAGACGTACGACGTAGGAATCCTTGATAATGTAGTTTTATGCTATAGTAATGACTATATTTAGTTTTTGTGAGCCGGTTCCATGGCCGGGATTAGTATTTTTGCAGGACCAGAATTAGAGGGAAGAGACTCTGTCTACTGGCTATCAGGCTGCTTGAGATCGAATCCCCATTTCTCCTCGCCCGGGCGCGTCTCATAGTAGCGCGAAAGGTTGACGCCGTGTTGGTCGTGATGGACCAGATTGAACCATGGAAGGACTGCGAGGTTGGTAGTCGCATATGTCGAGTTGCGCGCTGCCACGTCCTGAATCCATGCAGGCAGTGAGCTCTCATTTGTGCGGTAGGCAGGCAGCCCCCTGGCAAGCCGGCTTTTGATTTCAAAGCGGTCCTTCGCTACCTCCCGGGCATTCTCGTTGACGCCCTGGAAACGCATCCAGGAAACAGCGTATTGGTTGAAGAAACCGCCAATGAAGCCGAGGACACCCGCAGTCCGCAAAAGCCGCGGCGGAACGTGCACACGCGCACCACGAGAGCTCACCCAGTCGGCCGCGGCAAGGAAAGCGGGGCCCGAAGCTGTAAATAGACCAACCTTAAGCCAGTCGGACGGACGGAAGTACCCAACAACGCGCCCGAAATAGGGGTCCAGGTCAATAATCTCGTATTCCGAGTTGTGTACAACCACGTTAGCGGGCGCCGCCGCCTTCTCCGTCGACATGTTTGGCGATTTGCAGGAGTCGCCTTGAAGGTGAACAGAGACTACTCTCCCGCGACGGCTGACAAACGTCGCGTATGCCCGGGCTGCTATTGGAGGGCGCGACGACAAGCGCCGCGGCCGACCCATGTTGAATGGCCATAATATTGGCAAATTTGGCCTCTATGAGCGCAGTGTTCAGAGTTTAGTTGCAAGGTTGAACGACAAAAATCGTCGCTTATCATGTGACCATGCACAGCGCGAGCCTTGCATGCAGCATGCGAGTAACACCTTGACAGTTAGTTACTTTCACGTATTCAGAAGAATCAAAGTTCCCAGTTGACACTTTGGTAGATGCTACTCACCATTGCAAATCAAGTCCAATTGGAGTGCCAGTTGGTCCAGGTCGTTCCCACAGTGTGCTATCTGATCACAGTACATAGGCGTGAATGTGAAGTCACCAGCAGAGTACGTTGAATAAGAGTACACCCTGCAACAAAAGAATCATTGAAAAGGCTGCAATTGAGTCCTTGGATTTATTTCAAATGGAATTTATGAAAGCTTCGTTTATCTGAATATGTGGCCCGAGGGTGGGTGTAAAATGCCTGCCTATGCAGTCCTGCCTTGCAACGCCGCGACGGCCACATCGATCTTTGAAGAAGTTACAGAACGTTTCTCACGTCGAGCTTTCCTTCAAGCAGGCCTATGATCCAAGATTGAATACGGAAGAGTGCTGTCCAACTGTGCACTAGACGATCCAATACCTTCATGTTCAGCATCATCCAGAACTGCAGCAGGGAGTTTGGAGCAGGGAGTTACACATTAATGCCTGGTATCCCATTGAGGTGCTGTTTTATTAGTACGTTAGACTTATATATGCCAGTCCGTCAAGAAACGCCTGCTTCTTAGCGGGAGGTGGCCTGGACGCGGACGGGGGCGCCCTTAGCCTGCTGCTTGGAGACCTTGGGGGCCGAGGCACGAGCAAGCTTCTTCTTCTCGTCGGCAGCCTTCTTCTGCTCCTTAGCCTTGGCAATCGCCTTTTCCCGCTCAGCCTTGCGGACGTCGGCCTTGATGCTGCGGCGCTCCTTGATCACGTCAAGCGAGGCACCCACGACGGCACGCTGGCTCTTGACGGTCTTGCGCGTGCGGCGACGTGCAACCTCCTCAATGGTGCCCTTCTTGTGCTGGCGGCGGTACAGGACCGTCCACGAGATGCGGCGCGGGTTCTTGCGCTGGGCGAACAGGGACGCCGACTTCGAGCTGAAGAAACGGAAGACCTTCGAGTCGCCGCGCACAAAGAGCTTGCCGCGACCCGGGTAGATCTTGGTACCAGCGAACGTGTCGACCTCGATCTTCATTGCTGGTTAATGGGTGGTGGCCGTCGCGTGCGTACCGCGAGTGTCATCTCCACGCGAGGTGTGTGACGGCGGTTAGCCCTAGGCTGCACGCCAGCACCCAGCCGAGACAACTCCCACTCGCACCTTGGCCCGGGTGGCTGGAGCTTAGGGCTTGTAGGGCTCTGCCCTAGGTGGGTGGGACGGCTGCGAGTGAAATATCCTGCAGTGAAGACGTCCACGCTCTTCATACCGCCGGAGCAGTACCTGTAGAGATGGCCCCCAAATCGAAGAAGAACTCTGACAACTTCAACTCCAAGCTCGCGCTTGTGATCAAGTCGGGTAAATACACCCTCGGCTACAAGTCGACCCTCAAGGCTCTGCGCCGTGGCCAGGCCAAGCTGGTTGTCGTCGCTGCCAACACGCCTGCCCTGCGCAAGTCTGAGATCGAGTACTACGCTATGCTGTCGAAGACCAACGTTCGCCACTTCAACGGTGGCAACAACGAGCTGGGCACTGCCTGCGGTAAGCTGTTCCGCGTCGGTGTTCTGACCGTCCTGGACGCTGGTGACTCGGACATCCTTGCCCAGGAGGAGTAAGGTGCTTCTTGCATGATAAACTTTATGTACTAATCTAGCTAGCATCTTTCGTCAAAAACCCGCTTGTGCGTTGAGAATACGTTAGGCCGGCCGTAGTCGGTTGGTATACTGGCACGAGCAGGGAGCTGTCCAGCGGATGTAGGTTCGTCAAGTAAGCTACCGCATGCAAGCCGAAACTGGGTGGAAACCACAGGACGGTACAAGTCTGCGGTGTAGTATTTGATAAATGTCTAATTAGTCTATTAATCTTCTCAAAGCACGACAACGCTCAAGCCAAGAACAATCAGCGCAAGACCGACCTTGCGGGCAGGTGCCGCGTTCGCAATTGTCACCGAAACCTCCGGGCCCTGCGGCGCTGTGGATGAGGGCACGGTAGGCGGCTCACTTGAACTCGAATCACTGGATGAGGCGGGCGCGGAGTTGGCGGGAATCGTAGGGACTTCCGGAGCTGGGTTCTTTGGAGCCTGCGGGGCTGGGCTCGGCGGAATTGGTGGGGCCGACTCGGCGACTACCGGGTGCGACAGTGGCGCCTGCGGGGACACCTGCGGTGGCACGTGCGTTGTGGCGTACGTGAGTGTCAGCGTAGTTGGGCGTGTCACGGTGAGTGTCGTCTGCCCGTTGGTGATAGTGCACGGCTCAGAGACTGTGGTCGTCAACGTCGTCAATTCCGAAGGAGGCGCAGGCGGCGACTGGGTTGCCGGTCTCGTCAACGTTTTCGTCTCAGTTTTTGAGCGTGTGAGTGTTACTGTCTCAGCCGTCGACGGTACCGTAGCGGGGCAGCCCGTGGGCACTGCCGTGACGCGTGTAGTCGTTGTCAAGTCTACCACAGTCGTAGACGACATCAAGACAATGCAGACGGAGGAGACCGGCTTCGACGATTCGGTGTGTGTGGGTGCAGGCGGCGGAACCAAAATTGAGGACGAGGACGGTACAAGCGTTTCGGGCACGACAGGCACAACGGGCACCGAGGCAGGCGCTGTCGGCACGGAGGCAGGTACTGAGGTGGACAGGATTGTCGCCGGCGGCTCAGACGACGGCACCACCGTCGAGTTGATCGGGCAAGCGAAGTATGATGTCGACTTGGTGGGCACGCCAGCAGAGTTGAGGCCGGTGTTGACCGTGTAGCAGCCAGTCGACGGGCTGGCCAGAGCCGACGATGGCACCGGGCACGAGTAGTAGGATGTAGAGGGCTCCGGTTCTCCTTGCCCGTTGGTAGTTGTGACAATGCTGTAGCAACCCGCTGAAGAACTGGGTGCTGCCGACGATGCGGCCACCAGGGAGGGCACCGAGGCCGACACAGAGCTGGGGCAGACATAGTACGACGTCGATTGGGTGGGGATACCTGCCGAGTTAGTCGTGCTCAGAACTGCGTAGCATCCGTAAGTGGAGACTGATGTAGTCGGAGTGGAGAGCGCAGATACGCTAGAGGACGAGGCTGTGCCCGGGCACGAAAAGTAGGATGTGGATGAGATAGGATTCCCCGCGGTGTCCGTAAGAGACACCACGCTGAAGCAGCCAGAGGGAGTGCTAGACGGCGCCCCGCTAGAGACAACAGCAACTTTTGGTGTGGTTACAGGTGCACTTGAGGATACAGGTGCACTTGAGGGTACAGAGGTCGACGTGATTGAGGCCTGTGAAGGTTGAGTTGATGACAACGTCGATGAGGAAGACGGCGGCGACGGAGACGAAGACTCAGTGGATGTTTGGGGAACGGAATGCGTCAGGGTCAGCGAGGATGAGAAGGACGTAGGCGTACTAGAGCTACTAGATGTGCTCGAGGGTCTCGGGGATTCGGAGGTTGTCAGCGCTGAGGTCGCAGGTATCGTCGAACTAGTGGAGGGCTCTGGCGTAGAAGTGGAAGTGGCCGAGCTCGTGGAGGTAGTCGAAGAGAAGCGAGCTGAAGAGGTGCTGTGAGATGTTGACGTGGCAACAGTCGTGGTGCTGGTCGTTGACTTGGAAGATGGGGTAGTCGTTGAGGTAACGGAGGGTACCAGAGAAGTGGACGACGAGGTCGGTGCACTCGATGTGGTCGTCTGCGCTAGGGTCGACGAAGGGATGGGAGATGGCGTCGAAGAAGGCGACACAGAGGACGTCAAGGAGGCAGGGACAAGCGTCGACGACGGTGTTGTTGACGACGTCGGAGTCGAGGAAACTGCAGACGTGCTCGGGGATTTGTTAGCCGTGCAACTGCAGTAGGTGAAAGTAAATGTTTCTGGGCCAGTAATGGTGTACGTATGACCATTGACGGTGATTGTTACGGGGCCCTTGGAGGAAGATGCCACTGCCGTAGTTACAGTTAGCTCTTGTCCAGTCGCGGGCACGAGAACCGCGGCCCAGGCGAGAAACTTGATGATCGTCGTGATAGCCATTGCCAAATCCTGTATCTCCAGAGCCTCTTATATAGAGCGCTTGCCTCGCTCTCTCGAAATAGGCTATTGGAAGTGAGTGCATGCATTGTGCATTATGCACGCAGACACCGACCGGATCAGAGATACTACGTGGCAGACGAACGCGAACAGACCGCGTGGTCAAATATCACCTTATAAAATTCGAACTAGAGACTGAAATATACATTTGACTGTCTGAGAGGCTCAAGCCAGTAGACTGAACTTCCGTTGCCTGCTCAAGTGCCCTTCGCGCCCGGAATTTCGACGGTGGGGCCGTGCATGAGATTGCAGGTAGGCGCAAATCTATACTGGAGGCCAGCTAGGTACGTTGTTGACCTCTTTCATAGCATCTTTATCCTACGTGCTCGAGGCCGCAATAGAGTCACATACGAGGTACAAAACTGGCGCCAGCCGGAGCTGAAGAATGTTTGATTGTCTGTTTCCAACGACACGGCAATGGTTGGCCTAATGCATGCAGCACTGCTGGTGGGTCTCTGTGAACGCACTGCCCACAAAGCGTATTGACGGCAAAACCTCACGTTACGGTCCCGACCATTGACGATTTCCCGTTCTGGTCGCGGCCGTGAGCCCCTACCCTCGGCTCGCGTATGCCGGCGCGTATGCTCGGGCGGAGTCAATGCTGCCCGCCGCGGGAGTGCGGGTCTCAGGGTAGGGCGGGATGACGCATGGTATTTGGTTTGATGAGCTTGCCGCGCGGTCGTGACTAAGCGGCGCGTGCCGCTGGGACCCATCTATACCTTGTCCAAACGGGCACAAGGGGAGAATGGCCCCGGCAGACCCGTCAAGCTGCAGCCACGGCTTGCATGCAAACCGGAGGGGGCCGTTCTAGTCGGGTCAACCAGCTTAGAGACAACGGAATTATGCAAACTTAATGCCACGTCCGCATAATAAGGGACGGCCTCGCGTGGCCATAAATCTGTAAATCGCCGTAGGTGTGTCCCAAACACATTCCAGACGTGGCCTGCTGTTGATGGCGCGACCTACACAGCGTTTCCTGTGGTCTATGCGCTGCCAAACCACTTGAAAAGAACAGGAGGCATGCACTTACTCACAAACCCTGCAGCCCAGTGTTTCGGATTTCGCGTGGGCGGCGCTCCGGCCCAAAGTGCTCCCAGTACTTAATCAGAGGGCGGGCATGGCAGTGGGAGCACTCCTTCGAGGCGAGCTAGCGGCTACACATGGCAACGGTACGGCGCACGCTGGAGTACAGTGCCGGCGGGCAACAGCCGCGGGCGGTGGAATTTGAAGTCTCGAAGGACTATGAGCTCCACGAGATCATTGGCGAAGGCGCTTACGGTGTTGTGTGCTCGGCCACGCATAAGCCTACCAAGCAACGCGTCGCAATCAAAAAGATCCACCCATTTGAGCGGCCCATGTTCTGTCTGCGCACGCTGCGCGAGATCAAGCTGCTGCGGCATTTCAGCAACGAGAATATCATTTCAGTTCTCGACATTCAGCGGCCGTCGAGCTTCACCGCATTCAACGATGTTTACCTTATCCAGGAGCTCATGGAGACCGACATGAGCCGTGTCATCCGCACACAGCAGCTGTCAGACGATCACTGCCAGTACTTTTTGTACCAGATTCTGCGGGCGCTCAAGGTTCTTCACTCGGCCAATGTGCTTCACCGCGACTTGAAGCCAAGCAATCTGCTACTGAACGGCAACTGCGATCTCAAGGTCTGCGACTTTGGCCTTGCGCGCTCGGCAGCGACGACCGGTGATGCCAATCTGGGTTTCATGACCGAGTATGTTGCAACGCGTTGGTATCGTGCACCGGAAATCATGCTGACATTCCAGCACTACACAAAGGCGATTGACGTCTGGAGCGTCGGCTGCATTCTTGCTGAGATGCTCTCAGGCCAGCCACTGTTCCCCGGTAAGGACTATTGTGATCAGCTGCAGCTAATTCTGGAGGTGCTCGGCACGCCGAGCCAGGAGGATTTCTTCAACATTCAAAGCAACCGCGCGCGGCAGTACATTCGCAGCCTGCCGTTCCGGCGCCCGCAGGCGTTCTCGCAGCTGTTTGCACAGGCGAACCCTGCAGCGGTGGATCTGCTCGGGAAAATGCTGACGTTCAGCCCGCAGCGGCGGATCACCGTCGAGCAGGCTCTCGAGCACCCGTACCTCGCGCAGTACCACGACGCAAGCGATGAGCCCACGGCGCCGCCGGTACCCAAGGAGTTCTTCGACTTTGAGAACGGCGACGAAATTCCGATCCCGGACCTGCGCCGCCGCATTTACGACGAGATTTTCATGTCTGACGCCGTCGCCAAAATTGCCGATGTTGACGCGCCGATTCCTCAGCCGGTGCAACCCATCGCTGCAGATGCCTAGGCGCTGGCTCACCGGCGGTCGGGGGCGGCGCCAGCCCCTGAGCGGCGGCAGCCGCGCGCCGGCGGCCCCATTGCCTGCGACCGCGCGCCGGCGGGCATGCAGCCGGCCGGCGGAGCCGCACTCCTTCCGAGCTTATTTTTATTGCATCCATAGTATGCCAATAGTCAAACCAACGATTGTTACCGCACAATCTTAATACTGCCGTGCTGCTGTGCGGCCGGCCGCGCGTTAGGCTCGGCTAACCCAGCCGACGACGCACGCTGCTCCCGTGCAGCGTGCGCGACCCCCCACCAGCGCCTGCGGCTGGCTCCGGTTAGCTCCGGCGGGCTGGCGCTGCTCCCAAGCCCGTCCGTGACCAGAGCCTCCCAGCCGCCTTTATCGATAAAACACAGACTTTAGTCACTCCCAACGCCGAAGCCCGAGACCCAGTCACCTCCCACCGTTCGCCATGCCGCCTCTCGTCGGGCCTGAGTACCGGCCGTTCCGGGCGACCATCGCCATCCAGCACTGGCAGCTGCGCAACCTGGTGGTCGCGCCGGCCGCCGGCTGGGGCTCGTGCGTCGTCTACCCCGACACGGACCTCCTGACGAGCCTCGACCTCGCCACGGGCCGCCGCGAGGCCATCACCAAGACGGACACGATTCCGCGGTGTCTCGCTGTTCGCGGCGACCTGATTGCGTGCGGCAGCCTGCGGGATGCCGGCGAAGACAGCACGCCGAACCGCGGCCTCGTGATGCTATACTCACGTGCGACGCAGCAAGTTGCATCGCACCAGGTTGGCGACGAGATCAACAACTGCGTCGCGCTCTACCCTGGCCGCGGCGGCGCCGACGAGGCCGTGCTGTGCAACAACGACCACAAGCTTTACTTTGGTCAGATCGCGGGCGCGGGCTGGCGCACGCTCACGTCGCTCAAGGCGCCGTGGCCCATCAACGCCGCCGCCGTCGACCCGGGCAGCCAGCTCATGGTGCTGGCCGGCGACGCCGCCGACGTGACCGTCGCGCACCGTGACGAGGCCACCAGCTCGGCCGCGCGTAGTGGGCAGTGGCGGCCCATGCAGACGCTGTCCACCGACGGCCGAGTCGGCATTGCTGTCGACTTTGCTCCGTCGGGCCGGCAGTTTGCCGCGGCGTTCGAGGACGGCACTTGCCGCGTGTGGGACGTGCGCCGCCTTGACGAGCCGCTGCACACCGTGCACTCGACGCGGCCGGCCGGCCCGTCGCCCCGCAGCGCCACCGCCGCCGCCCCGGCCGCCGCG
>JANIVI010000151.1:0-15035 GCA_030555755.1 Wickerhamiella kazuoi | reverse complement strand
AGGCTGGGAATTGCATTGACATCCCCATCTCGCTGGATTGGGTCAATTTTGTGTTGGAGGGAGTTGTGGTTTTGACCTGAGCTTTCGGTATAGTCGGCCTCTGTTCTGTCGAACTGTGCGTGGTGGTCTTTGGTGGCATTTTCAGATTCTTTGAGCATTCTTGTAGACTGAAAAAGCTACCTAGAATTGATGCGCGTCTTTCTTTCACACGCCGCGCACCATGACCTCTTTTAAGCCAATAATTAACGTTAGGCTCATACTAGTGTATTCCCAACATCATGTGCTTACAAAAATTGTAGCACATGCTCGGTTCAGTGTTGTGAGACAAGACGAACAGCCACTTTGCCGTGCACTGGCTCTAGCTCAAGGATTTGACGCTCACGAATAATTCAGTGGTACTGTGTAAATAGCGGAGCTGGGAATGCTTGTATTTTGTGCGGACAGTGAGCAGAGAAGCCACGGGTAGCCAGAGAAGTTCGGACACCGACGTGAGTGCTGTGATCATCCGGCGGGAGTAAAGGCCAAAGGGATAAGTATGGCCTAGCTGGGAACAGCTTGGAGGTAGGGCGTCTACAGATGTGTTGGAATATCATGTAGGCCATGATACCATTAAGGAAGCTCTCTCATCTTTACTAACACACATTAAGACATCTCTATAAAGGGTTGATATTCAGTCATAATTACTTTAGACTTCTACCGACATCTATGAGAACAGTAGAAGCCAGTACTCTATCAGAACGTCTCACGTTACTTGTTTACCTCTCCTTGTCACTAGAGGCCCACTTATTATTAAAAAACCTTGTGTTACCTCCCGTCAATATGCGACAGGCGCAATTAAGCACCTTTTTTGAACTAGATGCCTATGTCCGCGAGCGCAACGGGTAATAATCGCCCTGGTTCGCTCATTGAGCGGTTGAGATCAACCGATACCGCGCTCGCGTTCTGCACAGCTCAAAAAAAATCGGGTAAAATAAAAATTCTGCGTCGGCGCCGTCAATAATGCCGCAGGCTAGCGGCAACACGTCGGCTTCCACAGCCAAAGTTGTCGTCTTGCGATATGAAAAAGCATGTGCATAGAGGCGAGCAAAACGCTGCCAGGGACGTCAGTGCCATCACTGTCGAGGCCCTGCAGCCCATGGAGGGTGATCTGCATGGCGGGTTGCGATTGCGGATGAACCCGGAAAAGAGGCCTATATACAATGATGACATGCTGACTTGCTAGACCCCTACTATATCATTACGGCTGCAGGAGGTATAGCACTCGCGCCTCTGCAGCTGGCCCTTCGCTTAACCCCGCAGCGCGCCGTGCGACCGCCGTACCTGCATTCGTGGCACAGAAACCCCAGCCCTGTAAAGAAGCCAGAGAACACAGGGGATACAAAGGCCTTGCACCCATAATCAGCTATTTGACGTCTTGTAGCCACTAAAATGTTGTTCATGGCGCCTAAAGCACTAGGTCTGCCGGCACCCCTCCGGCAGGGATTGCTTGGACGTTTGACTCACTAGTATACTTAGCTTGGGCCAAGTAAACGGCGTGCCCATCGAGGTCGTACACGAGGTAAAGCGAGCGCAGAATAGCGTCTCCTGCCAAAATACGCGTATCCTCGGACTCAGCATCCTCAGCAAGCAGGTAGTAGGAGTCATTACTCACATAGCCATCGCCGAACAGCTCAGAGTACGGTACTTTGAACTCGTGGCCGCTGATAGAGATGGGTAGGTATTGATTGGCAGGGATCGCCGCAGCATTGTTTGTGTACAGGTGTCCGTCTGAGTCTGTTTGCAGGCTCGGGATCTGCTCTTTCATTTGGGCCACAAGTTTGTTCCACGCGGATGTTGGAAGCCGTGAAAACGGTGCGCCCGAGTCGAACAGTGCCGCTGCGGTTGTACCCAAGACCGTCAAATCCAAATCGATTGCACTCGGGCCGTGCCAACTGTCGCCGTGAAAGGGAACGCGGAGAAGCTTGCCGTCGTACTTGGCCGTGTCTAGCCCCCCGAACAGTATGGTGCCAGACGCCGTGTTGTAGTCATTCAGATACAACGAGTAGATATTGCGTTGGATCTTGCCCTGCGTCACAAGCTGTGCCGGCAGGTTCAAGTAAGATGAGTCTGGGACAATTCCAACACCGAGAATGCCCCAGGGCTCCCCGATGTTGCCGCTCGTGACTACGCCAAACGCTTGATTGTCCAGCAGAGCGCCGTCGATACCCACCACGTCGGTTGCCCAGTCGCCCTTCGTCCAGTTCTCCGTGTTGTATTGGTCGCCGAAGCCGCCTTTTCTGCTGACTTTGTATGTGCTTGAATGTGCCTGGTCGAAGTTGCCCAACTTGTAGCTGTTCGCGTATGTCCACAGATCGTATGAGCCCGTGTCCAGGACGGCCCGCACTGTCTGAGCAGGCGTGCCAATCTGCAAAGTTGCAAGATAGCGGACTCTCGTGTTCTCGAGCTCCGCATTATAATTCGGACTGCGGCGTGACGGGGCTAGCGTGCTTGGGTCTTGGCGGTCCAGCGACAGCGCCAGGACGCCCTCGGGAACAGCTCGAGGAAGGGGCGAGCCAACCACGAGCGTTACAGCTGCAATAAGAGTCGGTAGCGATAAATGCATCAGTGCGACGAAATGACTGGCGGTCAGGTGCTGCTTTTATAGCTCGCGCTGTAACTTGACGATGACGCGCCGCTCGCGGCGGGCTAGACTCTGAAAAGAGTGCAGGGATCGGCACGGCGCTTGGGGAATCGGGAAAGCTGTCACCACTATAGCCAGGTACAACGGAAGCAAATCCCCAGCAGCACATTTGCGAGTAAACTACTACAGAAAATTAATAGAGGTGCTTGCAGATCTTTTAGCGGCCTATCGCGCCCATGTTATGCGGAACTGAGCAAGGACCTCCTTGACACATGCAGGACACGTGCATAAACGACATGGTGACATCAAACAACTGTTTGCTTACCGTTTAATGGCTATCAAAAATCATGCGAGAGCTCACAGTTCGCAGCGCGACTAAATACTACATCAAGCCGCCCGAGAATAGATAGCTCAGGGTGAGTTGATCACCGAGGGAGAGGGTACCCGTGACATGCTGCAGGCTAGCGAGGCTGCACTACACAGGCGGCAGGGACCTACTCCACAGTTCGGCTGCATGCGGTAGCGAAGAGTACCGCACTAATCTTGCATGCTTGATGGGCAGAAAAGATCGGGACCACTGGTCGCTTGCTCGTACTCTGTGACTTGCGCAAGGCACCACAAATGCTGCGCCAGGTGTCTATCGTCATGTGAAGCGGCTCCCATGAGCCAAGCTCGGCCGCGCTTTCGCGGTCCCCGCACCCTCTGGAATGCCCAAGACCCTGCCACGGCAGTTCCCCATCCTCGTCTCAAGTAGGCAGCTACTCATAATGACCATCTGTTGGCAAGTTTTGTGAGTGTGTGTTTGATAGGATATTATTGGCTATCGGGCAGTAACCAGGGTGGACAGTATTGTGGGGGCACATGCGCCTGGCCTTGCGCTAGATGTGAGATTGCATGTCCGTCCCTAGTCAAAGGCTTTCGAATTGTGGGGGCTTTGCAGCTCTTATCAACGTCTTATAAATTGTACTGAAGATTACCCATCCGCAGAAACTGCAAGCACGTTGGTTTTGTCCGTCGACTTTGCCTTGGCGACGTAGATCGAGTGGGCATCGAGCTCATGGACCAGGTCAAGCGTGCGTAGGATGGCGTCGCCCATGATCAAGCGCTAGGTATTCGATTGGGCATCTTCCAGCATCAGCGTGATTCCACCATCGTTTTGCCAGTCACCAAATAGGGCAATGGAATGTCGTAATGGCTGCCTCCAATTTCTAGAGATAACGTCTGATCAGCGGGCACAAGCGAGCTGTAGTTGACCGAGAGGCGACTGTATTTGTTCAAAGCTACCGGGATTGTTTGTTCAAAAGTGGCAGTGAGAGTTTTCCAGAGAGTTGTCGCTGAAGGTGTAGCCCGAGTCGAACAGTGCAGGCGCAGCTACACCGCCGATAGCGATGTCGAGGTCAAAGGCATTTGGTCATGGTGATTATCTCCATGAAACATTGCCAAATGCCTGATTTTCAGCCTGCGAAGCCTACGGAATCAGCACCCCCAGTCGCCGATAGCCCAGTTTTGGGTATCGTAATGGCCACCAAATCCGTCGGCTTTTAAGCCGATAGGTGCTTGAAGGCGCCTCGTAAAGACTGTTTGGCTCGTAGCTACTCGAGTAAAACCATAGATCCCTGGAGCCTGTGTCAGTGCTGGTCCGCACAGATTGCGCAGGCGTGACGACCTGCAGCGTTGTCAGGTACTACGTGAGCAAGTTATCAGGCCCCAAACTGTAGGCATTTGCACCGCCGTGCCTTGCCAGCGTGGCTGGACTGAGCTTTTCCACCACGCGGTCCAAAGGCACAGCCAAAGCACCGCCGGAGCTGCTGGCTGGCAGCGGGGACGCGGCCACGAACGTGGCTGGAGCAAATAAAACACGTCCACAGAGCGTCGTGGCCAACTTTTGGGGTCAATGATGTCTATTTATGGTTTTGCGCGGCTCACTCCGACATGCAGCAATAGCCCTGGGGTTGTCACACCGGAGGCTACATGGCCCCGCAGGTCCAGCACATGAGACTTCTATTTTGAGCCAACGAGCCAGCGGGGTTCCCGAGCTCTCAAATAATCCCACGTTAGGTGATTTCTTCGCTAAATTTCGTGCGTTGGTTTGTAAAGTGAAGCTAACTGTTGACGGCAGGGCCATATCGCAGAGGGGTGCTGTGCAGCGCTCATGCATGCATACACATGCATAGACGGCGGCCCCTGCGCGGCAGTACACGGCTATGCGCCGCCCCAATAGAAAGTGCGGGGTGAATTTTACAAGCCGGGATGGAACAAATGCATTTGTAAGGTTTACGCCGAAGGCTAGATTTGAACTGCAGTGTTATTCCTCATTTGGCCTCCGATCGAACAGGAAAATACTGTTTAGCTTCAGACAGCCGACCTTTCGAATCTTGAGCGAGCGCGCGCAAAATCGCAAGAATGGTAGATGGATAAGATCGGCGGGGTAATGGCGGGGAACCTTAGCTGCATTTCCAAGCCCAAAGGTAGCAGATTGTGCAGGGGCACAATATCTGTTCGTGTGCAGCTCGACGCACATGCCCGGTGATAAATACAATTCAAAGCAATCAGAAATCTCAGTCAGTAGCTGTTATAGCACACAGTCTTTATTAAAACTTCCGAGAGTGGTCTATGGCTTCGAGGAGCCTCTCCACATAATTTCTAGTTATACCAGTAAGCGGTTGTGTAAAGATCATTCAGTCTCACAGCACGTACTCGGCAGGCAAACCGCCAGCTAGGATGGGCTGAAGGTTTGACTCCTCGGTGTACTTTGCTTGACCAACGTACACTGAGTGTCCATCAAGATCGTAGACAAGGTAGAGCACGCGCAAAATTGCATCACCCATAATAACACGAACACTTTCGGACTGGGCATCTTCAAGCAGCAGATACTGGCGGCCATGCCCTGAATAGTCACCAAAAAGTGCTGGATACGGGAACGAAAAGTCACGACCTCCGATATTTATAGTCAGTGTCTGGTCGGACGAAGGGATAAGCGAGCTGTCCGTTAGGTACAAGTGACCGCTGGAGTCAGCCTGTAGCTGCGGGATCTGCTCCCTGAGATCGCTAGTGAAGTCATTCCAAAACGATGTTGGGACCCGGCTAAAGGTATAGCCCGAATCGAAGAGGGCTGGCGTGCTCACGTCGCCAATTGTGATGTCTAGGTCGAACGCGTTGGGGCCATGGAAATCATCACCATGGAAGGTGGCCTTGGCAAGCTTGCCCTCGAATTTGGCCGTATCGAAGCCTCCGAAAGTGATAGCACCGGAGGACGTATCGAACTTGTTTAGGTATAGCGAAAAAACATTGCGCTGAACGTAGCCCTGCTTTTTCAGCTGAGCCGGGACGTTGAGGTGAGAGGAAGCCTGATTTGAAAAGTAGCCGACGCCAAAGATGCCGTGTGTACCAAAGATGCTGGCGTTTGTAACAACACCCAGTGCCTGGTTTCGAATAGTTGCGCCGGCCACACCAACATTGTCGGTGGCCCAATCGCCGGTTGTCCAGCTCTGCGTATTGTATCTGTCTCCAAAGCCCCCTTTGCTAGTGACCTTATAGGTGCTTGAAGCTGTTTCGTCGAAGTTGTCGGCAAGATAGCTGTCTGAGTATACCCACAGGTCCCACGAGCCCGTGTCGATAATCACCTGTACAGACTGAGCGGGCGTACCAATTTGCAGAGTTGCAGCGTACGCTGCGAGTTGATTTTCCAGATTGACATAGTAATCGTCGTCGTCATCGCGGCCGGCGAGCGCCCGCGCAGCCTGGGTAGTCTGCGTGACCCGCTGCAGGGGCAGGGCGAGGACGCCCTCGGGGGCTCCCCGAGGCAGCGGGAATGCGGCTGCGAGGGCGGCCGCAGCAATGAGGGTAGACGTGGGAAGTTGCATAGTTGTCGATAAATTGCCAAAAAATGCGGGGAGGGCTTTATAACCTGCCGGCGGGCCCGGGTCCGCCGTTGCCCGTGTACCCTGCGATGCAGCATGCTGCAGGACCCTGCACGGCTCCGGTGAGCGCAGGGGGCTTCGAGGCAAAAGCCAGGACCGCAGGACCGCAGCCGGAAGCGCCCACGCAGCGAACTGAATCACTCCATGGAACAAATAGGAAACGCAATATTTGGTCCCGCCCTTAGTACTTAGCGGACCTTCCCCCTATCGAACCGGCGCCTGTCGTGGCGCCGTGCAGATTGTGTGTCTGCGTGCAGGGGGTCCCGCATGCACGGCACGACTTTTACGCAACCCGATTTGCCCAACATTTGCTATCGCGCCGATGTGGGGTGATCGGCACGCACTGATACGGTTGGGATATGTGCGGCGCCTCGCTCCGTGCAGCCCCTCAATCGCGTCCTTGGCGGCCTACCTGTGGCCGTGGGCCATGGTGGGGTCGAGGTGCTGGCGGGTGCTGCGTGTACAGGCTGCGGCATTTTTGGGACTAAACGCGCGCCCAGGCTCGGGAACGGCTGCAAGCGGTGCGGGGCCGCACTTTTTGTGGCCCGCACGCACCGCGGCGGGCTCAGCCGAGATCGGCGGCGACGCCGCCGCCTTAGCAGGGGCCTCGACCTCATTGCCCCTGCCCTGCAAGATAGCAGGAGCTCGGGAAACACAACGCCCCCTGGTGTGCGCTTTTTCGAGAGCGAGGCCCGGGGAAGGCCCAAGTTGTGTATTCACCACCAGTGTATATCCGGGTGGCTCACGCGTCGGCAGCGCCATAGCACGCGCGTCGCAATGCGCTCAATTCGCCTGTGGGCCCGCTCGGGCGGGCTAGCTGCGCCGTTGGGCGGGGTCTGTGGGCACGCTTGGATAGCCGTGTGACCCAAATCAGTGTGAAATATCAAAATTGTCAGATACAGAAACCCTATCTATTCGCTACAAGCTTCGACGGTAGCCCGTCGGCTGCAATGGCCTTCACTTTGGATTTTCGTGTGTATCTGGCCTTGCCCACGTAAATCGAGTGTCCATCGAGGTCATAGACAAGGTAGAGGGCCCGGAGAACGGCATCGCCCATTATAATCCGCTCGTCCTCCGATTCGGCATCTTCCAGAAGCAACACCTGCTGACCCGAGTTCTTGTAGTCGCCGAATAGCGCCCGCCAAGGGATGTCGAAATCGTGACCTGCAATCGTGATGGTTAGGTCACGGTCATTGGGGACGCTAGAGATGTCATCAACATAATAATCGCCGTCATCGTTCGTCTTCAAATCCGAGACTGTGCTGTTGAGGTCGCCTGTTATGTTGGTCCATACCGAGGAGGGCAACCTGGTCGTGAGGTAGCCCGAGTCGAATAGCGCCGACGTGTTCTTGCCAAGAATCACAATGTCCAGGAGATACGCGTCGGGTCCGTGCCAGTCGTCGCCGTGGAACTCTGCCTGCACCAGCTTGCCGCTGAACTTTGCGGTGTCAATGCCACCGAAAATGATGCTGCCGGACTTTTGGTCGTAACTGTTCAGAAACAAAGAGAAAGCGTTGCGTTTGATAAGCCCCTGGTCTTTCAGCTGATAAGGTACATTGGGATGATCAGAGGACTGGTTTGTGTAGAGACCAACTCCGAGAATGCCGTGGTCGCCGTAGTTGCTGCCGTTTGTGACGACGCCAAAGGGCTGATTTTGAATTGTAGCGCCGCCGACGCCGACATTGTCGACCGCCCAGTCGCCGGTATTCCAGCTCTCGGTGTTGTAAGTGTCGTCAAACCCGCCACTATCGATGACTTGGTATGTGCTAGACTTTGTTTCGTCAAAGTTGTTGTCTTTGTAGCTGTTCGAGTAGAACCATAGGTCCCAGGACCCGGTGTCTATTGAGGCTTGCACGGATTGTGCAGGCGTACCGACCTGCAGCGTAACCAGGTACTGTGAGAGGGTGTTTTCCAGCTTCACATCTAGGCCCTTGGATTTGTGGCGGCGGGCCAGCGAGTGCGAGGCAGTGAAGCCTTTGTCAATGGGCAAACTGAGG
The DNA here is from genome assembly GCA_030555755.1 of Wickerhamiella kazuoi. Lineage (NCBI taxonomy): Eukaryota > Fungi > Ascomycota > Dipodascomycetes > Dipodascales > Trichomonascaceae > Wickerhamiella > Wickerhamiella kazuoi. The sequence goes on along the minus strand of JANIVI010000151.1, from coordinate 6,498 downwards.
ACGCCGTCAGGGCTGTCTTGGGCGAGCGGAACGGCAGCCGTCAGCGCAGCCGCGGCAGCCACAGACAAAACAGAGCCATGCATCCTGAATCAGATGAGTTAGCCTAGACTTGCTGTACCCCGTCGTATAATCTGCTACTGCACGATATTGGTATCTCCCAATCCTGCACGCTGGCTGCAGAGTTCTGCACGGCACCGGAATCTTGAACGTGATCGGCTTAGACAGGCCGAGCAATTTGCTGGAAGAACAGAGTTAGCGTCCCCTGAGTAAATCCTGCGAGCCCTTCGCTATTCCCAGTGTGCTAGCTCTGTGTCTATCTTCGAGACGTTTACTCTCACGAACTATCAGGGACGAGTCTGACAAACCCCAGCCAGACCTGCATGTGCCCTGCGTCTACGTCATGGCCCATCGCCGTGGTTGCGCTTCACCTAACCGTGAGCCCGTGGCGATCTCGGACTGCCGGGACGCGCAAGTCGGTCTCGAATGAGAAGCATTCCTTACTCCACTGATGTGGATAGGTCCAATATGGCTTTCCGGCCCGTAGACACGATAGCAAGGTCGCGGCGCCTGCGTGCGGCTTTATGCAAGCGTAGAATCTGCACTGCTGGGGCGCTGCGATGCCCGGGCCCAGTCTGACGCGATCGGCCGTGATCGGCATCGCTGGTCAGGTGGGTGGGGAGGTCTCGACCGTCTGCCCCAGCCCTGACTGAGCGGCCGGGCTGTCTCGTCCCGTGCTTTCAGGCTGCGGGGAATCAGAAAATAAAGGCTTTTGGCGAGCAGCTGATGGGCCACTGAGAAAAGCCTTTGAATTTTTATATTATGAAAAGCGGACCCTTTAATCAGTGCCAGGCTGCGTATCAAGGTTATGAGGTCGGGGCTATCACGCACGGCTGCAGTCGGGTACGACAGATTAGGGCTGGGGCTTCCTTGACGAGGCACTTCTGATTAAACCAGGTGCCATGAAGCGTCAAGCGTCATTAGGAAGCCATAGTCTGCTAAGAAGACTCTTTTGGATTTCCGATCGCTAAAACTCCCATGGATGTTCGACCCGCCTGTGTATTTTGCCTGGCGGACGCAATTGGCAGTTCGTTGAGGTCATGCTCGAGGTGAAGCTCCTTTGAACTGGTACAGTCCATGGTGATGCGCGCGTTCCCGGGCTCTTCGTCTTCTAAACCGACTCCGGACAGCCTTTTGGGCCTTCGCCGCTCCCAGACCGAGACAAGTGGCGGGCGGGCGCAGCTGCCTAAAAGTGACCCTTCCCGTGATGTCTCGAAGTATAATGTGACACATGCAGCTTATAATCTGATCCACGTGGCGCAGAAATGCTCAATATCGAGTATTCTGGTCTGCCGGGTGGAGCATGGCGCATAATGAAGCTCTCAAGATTTCCAGTTATGCCCTTTAAATTGCATACGTGGTGCACTCGTGCTCGACGGGAGAACGTGCCATACTAACTTTGGCGCCAGGACGCTCATGTGTAATATAACTTGGACGGAAGACCATGAGCCGGGATGGGCTCGATGTTCGACGCTTTAGTATACTTCGCCTGCGCCACATAAATGACGCGATCCTCGAGATCGTACACTAAGTAAAGCGAGCGGAGGATCGCGTTGCCCATGACGATCTGATTCGTCTCAGACTTCGCATCATTGGCCATAAAGTAGAAAGAGTCCGGCAACGCCCAGGCGAAAAGCTCGCGGTATGGGAGCTTGAAGTCGTGTCCTCCAATGGTGATCGGGAGATAGTCGTCTAGTGGCACCTTTGAGCTGTCTGTCACGAAAAGTCGCCCTCCACTGTCTGTTCGAATTGATGGGATCTGCTGCTTGAGGTGCGCGCTAATTTTTTTCCATGCCGACGTAGGCAACCGACTAAATGTATAGCCGGAGTCAAACATGCCCGATGTACGCGTACCGGCAATCACGATATCCAGGTCAAAGGCCAATTCGCCATAAAATTCGTCGGGGTGGAACGGCACACGCAGTAGTTTTCCGTCAAATTTGGCAGTATCGACGCCGCCAAAAAGGATGCTACCAGCCTTGGTGGTCTCTACCTCGTTCAGGTACAACGAAAACGCGTTGCGCGCGATCAGACCGTGCTTCCTGAGCTGAGCAGGCACGTTCAGGTGTGGAGACGAGGCATTATAGAGGCCCACACCGAAGTATCCTTGGTTGAGATCAATGTTTCCGCCTGTTACAACGCCAAACGGCTGGTTTTCAATGGTTGCTCCGCCAAGCCGAACGGTGTCCGTGACCCAGTCGCCAGCGGTCCACGACTCCGTATTGTAGCGAGCACCAAAGCCGCCCTTGGTGGTCACTCTGTATGTGCTAGATGCCTTCCCGCTGAAGCCGCCCGCGCGGTAGCTGCTAGCAAAAAACCAAAGTTCCCGCGAGCCCGTATCGATGGCAGACTTGACGGACTGTGGCGGTGTGCCAACCTCGAGCGTTGCAACGTAGAGAGTGATCTCGTTCTCAGCCTCAACGTTGTAGTAGTTTCGGCGCGCCAGCGCCTGCGAGGAGGCCGTTCCGGCCGCTCGCTCGAGAGGCACGCTCAAGATGCCCTCAGATTCGCTCTGAGGTAACGGGGACGCGGCCGCAAGCGAACTCGCTCCGAGAAGGGCGCAAACAAAATCCCTCATTTACGACACACAGGGGCGCATCGCTGCGGCTTTATACCTCGTTGGCCCTAGCGCGGCAGCTAGGCACATCTCTGCATGCTGCTGCATGCTTCTGCACGGCATTGACGACGGGACTTACATGGCCTGTGACTTGTCAACGGCTCCAGTGCACACGCTCTCAATCACGCAAAATGTCTTTGTGAAGCTGGAAGCGTCAAAATATTGGCAAAACACGGTGAAAATTCGAACTCTGTCCGCTGAGTACGGTCATCATATCGATAGCAGTGTGTCGGACTGAGCCTTCAAGAATGCATGCACCCGCACACACGGTACGGCTTTTATGCGGGCTCCATGCACGTGAGCTTGCGTCTACTAGCGATGAAGGCGGCCCAGGGTGTGCTAAATCAGCCGCACACTGCAAGTCGCAGCTACGCTGCCCGATGCAGTTAATCAATATTGGACGCCAGTGCACAGCTTTTGAGCGCATGGTCGTGCAAAACAAGGCCTAGGCCTATACATCCCCGAGATCAGTCTACAGCAAGACCCACAAAACCCGCAAGCCACGGCGCGATCAGCCAAGATCAGCGTTTCGCGGAAACATGACGTCAATAGTGGCCAGCTCTAGAATACACCCGGGCGGTCGGCGAAAGCAATCAGCCCGACTTCGACTTCGAAAGAAGCGACACCAAGAGGGCGAGGCTGAGAAATGGTACTTGTTAAATGAACTGGTAAGGGAGACCACTTGCATGAATTATTCGCGCATCTGCCTTGACGGCATTTTCTGCGGTCTGATCTGTCCAAGGACCTGCCAATAGAGAAAGCCTCCCAGCAGGAATTTCAGGGACCAGTGGGGTGTGCTGACATTTCTCACCCTAGATTTGCAGCTGCTGTAGCTACAGCACTAAAACCTGCCGTGAGCTTTAGCGGTTTCAATCCCACCAGAGAGGATCATGGCGGCGGCCGCTCGGGTGGGATCACTGAGGAGTAGCCTAGGATAGCTTCAGGAATGGAGGTGAAAACGGTCTCACGTCGCCTTGCAGTGGCGATGTACCAATTGGTATGCCGGCAATAGCGCTCCGACGAAGCAAAGCTGGCGACTGCTTGCCGATTCTCACGACGGAGCTGGAAACACAATGTCAGCGAGACAGCCGAACATTTATGGCCGGCACAGCTACTCGCTGCGGCACGAGTTAGCAGGATGGCACCCCGAAATAGAGTGGGGGCATCGAGGGCACTTAGTTTGACGCTAAGCTATCCCATATAAATGATTTTAACACATATCATGAGCTCAGTTGCTAAATCAGTAGTATAACTCTTCGGGGAGACCACTTGCGGGAATTGGTGCCACATTCGACTCATCTGTGTATTTGGCTTGAGCCACGTAGATTGCGTGGTCCTGAAGGTCATAAACAAGGTAGAGTGAGCGCAGCACAGCATCTCCCATAACAATCTGGTCCGTTTCGGACTGTGCATCTTCGAAAAGAAATTGGAAGAAGCCTGGGGACCTCCACGTCCAAAGTTGCTGGTATGGGAGCTTGAATTCGTGACCACCAATGCTGATTGGAAGGGAATCGTCAATCGGAACCTTTGAGCTATCATTGACGTAATGGTGGCCAAGGTCACTAGTTTGTAGGTCAGGAATTTGGTCTTTCAAGTAAGTGGTGATGTTATTCCAGGCAGATGTTGGCAGTCGCGTCTCTGTATAACCCGAGTCGAACATCGCCGACGCCTGGGTGCCGCCAATGAGGACATCCAGGTCGAAGGCCCTAGGGCCATAGCGTGAGTCACCGTGGAATGGTATGCGGACAAGCTTTCCATCAAATTTGGCGGTATCCACGCCACCAAAAAGTATGGTGCCATCAGCCTTGGCTGCAAAGTTGTTCAGATACAGCGAAAACGCATTGCGCTGGATGAGACCGCGTCTTGTGAGGCTATTTGGCACATTAGGAAAATTTGTGCTGGTGTTCTGCAAACCAACACCCATGATGCCCCATTTCACGCCCATATTCCCGCTGGTGACCAGCCCCATGCGCTGCTTCTGGAGCGTAGCGCCGCCCACAACGACTGTATCGCTGGACCAGTCCCCCGAAGTGTATTCTTTTGTGTTGTATTTGTCGTGAAACCCGTTTTTCTGGACAACCTCGTAAGTGGAAGATGCGTTTTCATTCAAACCCGGCCTGAAGCTACTAGAGTAGGTCCACAGGTCGTATGATCCTGTATCAACGGATACGTTCACAGACTGCGGGGGCGTGCCAATTTGCAGTGTAGCAATATACAAGACGACCTCATTGTGGGCGGTCACCTGGAAATAAGTTGCGTCACGGCCTGCCAGTTTCAGCGGGCCCGAGTCCAAAGTGCGACTGAGGGGCAGCGCCAGAACGCCCTCCTGGCTGCCGCGGGGCAGCGGCGACGCGACTACAAGTACCGCAGTGACAAGTAAATGGAGCAGCAAACTTTTCATCACAGGCTCTATGCAAAGAAGATGGCGTTTAGTCCATACTAATAGCCTTAGGAGCCTAATGGTGGCGCATCCCTCAAATGCAGGTGCCTGCAGACGCCTGCACGGCACCAGTGTCACAGTCATACCAGCGAAAGGCACAGCACCTTAGCGGTCGGCTGTCGAATGCGTCCATGGACATGGACAACAGAGCCCGAGTAAGCGCTGTTGCAGTGACTCGTCAACGCCAGCTACTGCCCCATAAAACCCAGCGCCGCGCTACCACCGCTTATCCAGACCGTGACGCCGTACGTAGGTGGACCTGCAGGCACGCGCATACACGGCACTGATCGTGGGCTGTCGATGCTCTTATCATGCCGATCGCTAGATTGCGGGGTAAATGCAGCTACACTGATTGGGCGGAGATACTTGCTCGCTATCTATTTGCAGTCGCCCAGCACAGTCAAACCACATATCACGACCTCTGGTGCCTTATGCTCAGCGGCTCGGCACCTCGACCCGCACGGAGCGACGCATGAAGTGCTCAGCCATTTGAAGGCTCCATGGGCATGCAGCCCTACTTTAGCAGCCGGCGTGCTCAGCTACGTATCGGCCGGGATCGGCGAATGCGCCTCGGGCACTGCGCCTCGTGCGCGGCTTGCGTGTGCAGCTTTGGATATATCGCAGGTTTGCCGGGGCAAGGAGGCTGCAAATAACGGAGTTTGAAGCCGCGGGCTTGCGCCCCAGGTGACGCAGGCAGCCCCGCATGAGCCGCAAACGCGGGCCGCCAACGCAGGCACTGCAGAATGCGCGGGAGGGCCTGCAGGTGCCACAACGTGCATGACCCGGACCTGGCTGCTGGGCGTAGCATCTGGCGTCTGGCCGCGGCGCAGGCTGCCCCTCTTGACCGGATGGTGGCGCGCAGAAACAAACTCATGCCCACTTGAATTGCAGCATCACAGCGCGGGCCGGCGGTAGGCCGCGGGGTCGTGGTCGCGACCCGGCTACGGCTGAGGCCCTGGGCTTGGGGAGGGGGGTGGGGGGCCCGCCCTCTGTCGGGCTGCCGGCCGCCCCTCGCGGCCCTCGCGGTGGGACCGCCAGACCCCTGCCCTGCCCCCTGCCGCGCCCGTCCGGGGCACGCTGCCCAGCGGCGGCACCGGCCCCTGGGAGCGTGGGGCGACGACACGCGCGACGTAAGCGCAACGCGCGGCCGTGCGTGCAGCAGCAGCACAACACCACCACCCTAGACCGTGCCCGACCGCAGCAAGGTTCAGCCCACCCCGACATGGACGATTCTGGCGCGCACGGCAGGGCCGCCCGCGGGGCTGCCCGCGGCGCGCCGGGTGAATTGGCCGCGCCGGCCGTCGCCGAGTGGCAGCGCGTCTCCGACACCGTGCCCGACGCCAAGCTGTACACCCACCTGCTGCGCGTGGCGATTCTGGCGTAC
>JANIVI010000150.1:0-15146 GCA_030555755.1 Wickerhamiella kazuoi | reverse complement strand
TTGGCGCGGGGGCCGCCCTGCACCTGCCCCGCTCGACACCGTCGTAAACAGCGCCCAAATACGCAACGCGGTGGCGCAGCGTGGGGCTGCCGGGTGGGCTCGCGCCCGGGCTGCCGTAGGGCGTGCCCGCAGGGCTGAGCGTCGGGCTCAGCGTCTGCTCGGGGTGCACGAGCGACGGTGTGGCGCCGCCGCTTGGCGGGGCTTTGCTTTTGAGCCGCAGAGGCGATGTGAGCGGGGCGCCCAGGTGCGACCCTGTGGGCGACCCCGTGGACGACCCCGTGGGCGAGCCGTGGGGTGAGCCGCCCGGCGAGGTCACGGCCGAGCCGCGCTCGGGCGAGGCGCTGCGCTCGCGGCCGATGCCGGCAACTGATGCCTTGTACAGCCGCGCCACCTGCACCTCGACGCCGACCTGCTGCACAAACGCGAGCACAACAGCGGCCCACTCGGCCCGCGCCGTCGGGCGGTGCTGGTCCCACAGCTTGCGCACAATGCCCTGCCGCACCTCCATCGGGATCGCGTGCTCGGCGTACACATCGGAGGCCGTCAGCGTCCGCACGTACTCGTCGCGGCTCGCGTCGGGCGGCAGCACGACGAACTTGAACCCCGCGCCGAGCCGCGGCAGCTGCTCCATCTGTGGCTGGTGCGACAGCACCAGTAGCGCCCGGAACCGGTTTTTCGGCCAGTCTACGAGTACACGGTGCCGGTCGCGGACAAGCAGCTGCTCAAAGCCGCCTCGGTTGTACATGTGATCGAGCTTCGCGAGCGACTCAGCGTCGATGCCAGCGACGGCAAAGGCGCGCGGGCAAAAGTCGGCCGCCGTCAGCGCGGCAGAAGCGCCGGTGGCGCCAAAGTTGAAACGCCGGAACATGTAGAAGACGGCCTTGACCGTCAAGTCGACAGGGTCATCCTCGCCGCCGGCACCCCACTGCGGGATCGTGATACTTTCGCGCGGGCGCCACAACACACGCAGTGTGTCCATTTCAAAAACCGCTCCGTTTTCGGGGGCCGTACGTTGCGCCCCGGCGATGTGGACGTGAGGGGGAGGGCGACGCTAAACGTAAACAATGGTCGCGTGGGCCCAGGCATTGTCTGCTTAGTCATGATGTTGGCGCGGGTGGTCGCGGGGAGACGCGGACGAACGGGCGACAACGCCGGCTGGGAGAGGAAGAGCCGGCGGCGGCATAACTTTAGGCCCAATTGCACAAGTTTGCAAGCAGATAGCAAAATCTTTTACCACCTTGGCAGGTCATTAACGCCATCACGTAGCGCTTGAGTATCGTAAGGGTCGGCACGCGCGAACGCAGGCGGCGGGGCCACCCGGAAATCGCCTGGCCGGGGGCCGAAACCGCCGGGCCCGACGCCGGGGCCTGATACGGTGCCCGGCGCTGCCACTGAGTTCAAGAAGTCGGCACCAGAGAATCCTGGGCGCACAGCCGCGCGGGCAGGGGGCGGCGCCGGCGGCATTGGCCGCCCGGCCGCGCCCGGCTGGAGCTGCGGCTGGGGGCTGCCCTGCGGCGTGAACGGCGACGTCTCGCGCGCAAACGGGCCGCTGGGCACGCCGAGCATACCAGCCGGCGCCGCCGGTGCGGCTGGGGCAAAGGGCGCGAACGCAGGAGCAAAAGGCGCCGCCGCCTGAGCGAACGGCTGCCCGCTGTGCTGGACCTGCAGCCCGGGCATCCCGCTGTGTTGCATTGAAAGGCCAGACACCTGCGGCGAAAGCCGCCGCGGGGAGTCGTTCGGGGAGCCGCCGCCGGGGAAATGGAATGGCTGCGGTAATGCAAGGTGCGCATTGTCACTGCTCTGGCGCTGCCCAAGCTGGCTTAGCTGCGGACCGCTTGCCGGCTGCTCGGGCACTGCGTTGAATACAAACGGCTGCTCAGCCACTGCGGACAGCGAGGCGCCCTGTGGAAGGAAGCCCAGCTGCTGCATCTCGGCGGGCCCCGTGAAATTTGGGGCCAATGGGGTGAGCTTGCGCGGCGGTGGCGGCTGGGGCAGAGTGGACGTACCATGGTGCAGCACCGAGTCGATGTTCACGTTGGCAAAATGGTTGTCCGGCTCGGGCTCGTCCTCCTCCGACTGGCGTGCGTTCTGCGCATTCTGCGCTTGCTGGGCGAGCGTCGGCTGCTGTGCCGGAATAGGGGTATAGACTTGGGGCAGCTGGCGGCCCTGCTGGCGCAGGAGCTCCTGGATACTGCGCTGAGCGGCCTCGGCGACTTGCGGCGGCCGCGAATCAAATGTCACACGCTTGCGCGCGCGGCCACCGCCACTGCTACCGAGCCCACCGCCGCTGCCGCCGTTGCCACCGTTGCGTTTGTGCGCTTTGCCGTTGCCGGCCATGAGCGTCAAAAACGAGTCCATGTCGGCGGGTCGCGCCGCCTTCCGGAAAGGATTTGGCGCCTTTTGAATACCGCCAGAGCCCAACACACGCTCGTCTTCGTCGCCCCCGCGGTCTCCACGGTCGGCTGCACGGTCCGCACGCTTCTTTTTCGAAAGAATCGAGCGCGGCCGCGGCACGGGCGCGGCGACAAATGCCAGCTCGCGGCGCAGCGCCTTGCCCTCGATGACGTGGCCCGTGAGCCGCAGGAACACGTAGAACTGTGGAGGCTCAAGCGTGACAAGCTGCCCGCCAAAGAGCCGCACAATGCGGTCTTTGTCCGCGTCCGAAATGCCAAAGTTGTCGACAAAGTTCATCGTGTCGCCAATGGCCACGGTCTCACACCGCTTGCGCAGCAGCAGGTCCGTATACCACCGCGGGTATGCCCGCAGCTCCGCCGGCGACAGCGCCAGCGCCTCAACCGTCAGATTCGGCGGCAGGGTGTCGCTCATGCCGGCCGCTCCTGCTGAGGTGGTTGCGAGCAGGTGCCCCCCAGCGTCCCAGCTCCGACCAATTTGGGCTGCCTTGTGAGCCCGCGCCCTGGGTGGGACCCGGGAGGCCGTGGCTGCGCCCAAACGGGCACCGCTGCCAACAGGGCTTCTTAAAGTTGTAATATGAGTTCGGGGACGTCAATTGAATACGTTTTTGAATCTATGGCCCAGAAAACTATATCTCGCACCTCGTTGCCGGGCCTCTGCTCTCCACTGCGAATCAAGCAGTACCGAGATACGTCATCCCGCATGCCCCAGGCTCTCGGCCACCGACCGCGCCTCGCCGCCAATTCGAGGTCAACGCCGAACCGGCGTCCGGCGTCGCTGATTGAGAATTCTATCGCAGTCGCGATGTAGTCGAACAAATTAGTATTGTGCTCGGCATTTACCAGCACACCCCGCGCCCTGAATGTGGCAGCGCTGCTGTGCCCCTCTGGCCGGACTCGGCCTACCCCAACCCCGAGGCGGCCGCGGCCACCGCACGGCTTGTCCCAACCAAGCGGCTCCCGCGAACAGCACTGGTGCTCTCACCGCCCACTACACACAAAATGCCGGCAGCAACGGGGCTCAGCGACGACCAGGTCGCCGGCGAATTGACCAAAATGGTCGAGTTCATCAAGAAGGAGGCCGAGGAGAAGGCCAAGGAAATCCGTGTCAAGGCCAACGAGGAGTACGAAATTGAGAAGGCCGCCGTCGTCCGCGCCGAGTCCACGGCCGTCGACCAGGAGTACGAGCAGCGCTACAAGCAGTCAAAGCTTGATCAGCAGGTCGCCAAGTCAACAGCGTCGAACAAGGCGCGCTTTACCGTGCTGGCTGCCAAGGAGGAGGTGCTTGAGAGCGTCTTCTCCGACGCTAAAGAGCAGCTGGCCAAAGTCGCCAGCGACAAGGGCAAGTACGAGAAGTTGCTGGCAGGGCTTGTTGAGGAAGGCTTCCACGTCATCAAGGACTCGAAAGCTGTTGTACGCGTCCGCGAGGCCGACAAAGAGCTTGCTAGCAAGGCAGTCGACGCTGCCAAGAAGGGGTTCAAGGACCGGACTGGCAACGACATTGAGGCCTCGATTGACTCCAAGTTCCTCGACAAAGACCTATCGGGTGGTGCTGTCGTCACTGATGCCGCGGGTCGCATTTGGGTTGACAACACTCTCGATGAGCGTCTGAAACTTGTGTACGAAGGTGCCCTGCCGCGTATCCGCTTTGAGCTCTTTGGCCCCTCAAAGTCGCGTACGTTCTTCGATTAGACTTTCCCCGTATAACTATTCACCAGTCTGTAATCGTCTAACTGCTCTGCTCAAGCGCTGCAATCTTTCGGTCATCACCGCTTGACCGCTAGCAGAGGGCTCGCACGATAGTGACCGAGCCAAATCATACGAAATGTTATGTGCTTGTCGGCGTCGTGTGTACAAACCAGTATGCTGAACATTATTGATTGCCAATCCTTTCTTGGTTGTAGACGGACGGAGCAAAAAATGCGACCTCGGTGAGGGTCGAACTCACGATCTTACGATTAACAGTCGTACGCCTTAACCAACTTGGCCACGAAGTCAAAGGAACTGCGCTAGCCCGGAATCGAACCGGGGGCACATCGATGGCAACGACGTATTTTACCACTAAACCACTAGCGCTTGTTCACGTCTGGAGTGGACCCTGATCAATGATATAGCGAGTATAATGTTGTGATGAACGTTGACGCGGACGACGAGCAACATATCGCTTATAGTTTGCGGAACTGGGGAGGAACAAGAAGACTCCAAGATTACCCGCCATGGTGGTTGATTCTCTAATTTTGTTGACACTTCAACCGAAATATATTCCTCCTTCGATTTCGGCGGCGCGATGACAAGTGCTCCGCCAAGAATCTGCTGGGCTGCAAAGTCTCTACCCACATATAGTACTAAATAGCTAGATAATATGGCGCCTCAGACACTCCCTATCTTTCCAAGCAATCTCAGAGTCGAATTCGGGAATTTTAGCTAGATAATTGCCTTGCATAGAACAGTACAACCAACATATGGTGCCTAATTACCGTGCACAGCGACGATCGAAAGAAAAACAAACATAACAAAGCACGGCAAAATATGTATTGGCTAATATGCATGTTTATATGTATAGTTGGGCATTTGCTCCGGTTGAACACCGTAATTCGTACGGCGATGAATACTGCCCGGTCTAGTGAATAAATGCTGAGAGAATGTGGGTATAGTCTTAAATAACCCTTCTGAGTCAAGTTCCGCCTGGCTAGCTCAATCGGCAGAGCGTGTGACTCTTAATACCTTTCGAGGATAAAAGTCATCACAAGGTTGTGGGTTCGACCCCCACGTCGGGCTTTCCTTTTTGCACCATAATTGCGTACGACAATAAGTATCTTATATGCTCTGCACTCAGAGTTTGAGTATTTTGCTGATTTTTTCTGGCTCAAGTCTCCTCATAATGTCACCTAAGAGTTGTGGGTGGGTGCTGTTCAGTTGCAACTTCGTGGCTTGACTGTCAGTCGGCCCATTAGCCACCTCAAAATGACTGCTTGGTTACTGGAGGGCGTGGGCCGATATCAGATGGAGATAAGATACGCGTTAATTTCTGATGAGTGTGGGCCGACATCAGATAGAGATAAGACACAGTGTTTATTGTGCTAGAGTACATATGTAAAGAGCCCGAGCGGAAACGTTCAGACGGCGTAAAAAACGAGCACAGTAAAGTGTTCAGGTCCTACTTAGTCTTTTTTTGGCAGGCATTGGACTAAAACCAAAGGCATTAGCCGCGTGTGGTCATGCAAATGTCCTTGAGGAGTCGATTGCACGTGATGGCACGATAATCACTTCTACTGACCCGAGCAGGGAAGCCGGACCGCCCGCAGGGCATTACTGCATGATTTCACAGTCCGCATGCGAGGGTAGGGGCTGAGAGATAGAGCCTAGAGGCGTGGGCTGAGGGTGGACAGCGCCGCACGAATGCCAGGCTACAGATAGAGACGCGAAGGACCCAAGCTAAGCATTCAATTTCAGTTGCGATACAGCATCTTTTGAGTCCAGCGAGCACGCGCCTCCATTCTCCGGAAGAACGCAATGGCCCGCATTTTGCGCGTGGTTACTCAGCGCAGCCACTGGGCTTCATTGCATTATGTATTGCCCCAGGGGCGATTGGGCCTGATGGCCTGCCTTGCTTGGCCTGCGGCTCACGAAGCCGTAAGGGGCTTTGCCCCAACGAAAGCAACTCTATAGTATGCAATGAATGGGCGATACGTAGAGCAGCACTGTCGTTATACTTTAGATAAACTCGTCACGCTATTTGAGGACCCCTGTGACCTCAACTCGGAGTCCCGTCTGCAGAACAACAAGCACGCCATGAAACCGTGCAGGACCAGGTGCGACCTGCTGATCCCCCCGCGCGCCGCGCTGAGTCAGGCGCATCGGCAGCGTAGGTCCGAGAGCCTTATCTTGCATGGTTGTTTCCATCAGCGCAGCCAGCCAGCAAGCAAAGAGAGAATGGCTTCGGTAGCGCTATTGGAAGAAGAGGAGACAGCTCTCCTCGACGACCTCACATTTCGTCGCTATGAGGCGGTAGCTGCAGATCCCGAGGCTGCGCCTGGTGTCACAGCAGAGCCGGCCTCGCCCGAGGAGCCTTCAGCGCCACGACCGCCTCTGTTGAGCCGCGTGCCTAGGCGCGTCTTCCTTTTCCTTGCAGTGATTCTGCTACTAGCCGTTGGCCTAGTCATGACCGCTACAGCCCAGATTGACGTGCTATTTTTCCTTGTGTGCTACTCAATTGACGTGCCGGAACAGCAGTGCCTAGCCAGCCCCATTAGTGGCCAGGTCGTGACTTCCGTGGTAATGTGGCTTGGAATTTTTCTCTCGGCTATTTCACTCATCTTTGCTCCTTGGCTTTCGACCGTGAGCGATCGCATTGGACGCAAGAAGGTGCTGATCTACGCAATTTTTATGCACATCATCTCGCAGAGTTTCTTCTGGTGGATTATGTTTGGTGGTGCGAAGCCGCGCTCATACTGGTGGGTGTTTTTGCCGCAGATGTTGACCGGACTGGGTGGTAACATTGGATTGCTCGTGAATCTGTCTGTGTCATATCTAAGCGACAGTGTGACGGACCCCAAGGACCGTCCTCCGACGCTCGCCCTTTGTGATGCCGCCATTGGCATTGGCGTAGCAGTGGCGCCGTCATTTGGCAGCTGGGTGCTCAGAACTTGGGGCCTATCGAGGCTTTTCATGACGTCCATTGGCGTCCTTCTTGGTGTGGCTCTCCTAGCTATCGTGTTCCTTGAGGAGTCGCTTCCGGAGTCGGCCAAGAAGCATAATGACGGACTCCGCCGGAGCTGGAGTGACGTGTTTGACTTGCTGTGGTTCCGCAAGGTCCAAGACCCGATCGCGCGGCGCAACGTGCGTATTCTGTTTGTGTGCTCGCTGGTCGGCATGGAATTCATCCTCTCGCTCATGCCTATCATCATGGTTTATGTGAAGCAGGCATTTGCTTGGTCTGCTATCGAGACAGGATATCTTGTGACGGCATCTTCTACATTGCGTTCGTTCATGTATATCTTCACATTCCCTGCGCTTTACGCCTGGCTTAGCAAGTCACGTACCGTGCACGGGCACGAGACGGATAGGGTCGACGCAATTTTGGTGCGCATCTCCCTGGGGATGCTGTGCCTAGGTTTTGCAAACATTGCCATTGCAAAAACGCCTCTCCACTTTGTCCTGGGTACACTCACAGAGGCCTCCAGCTCTATGGCGTCGCCCGTGATGAAGGCAGCGCTGATCAAACAGGTCGCACCGACTGAGTTCGGCTCCTTCATGGCGTGCTACAGTTTCCTGTCGTCGCTGATGTCGATCTTTGTTCCCGCGCTGTTCCTCCGGCTCTACGGATGGGCGTACACGTGGTTCCCAACTCTTCCCTTTGCCGTCGCGACGATGGGCTTCGCGAGTCTGTTTGCATTGACTCTGGCGATGCGCCCGCGTGCTTGATGCGCAAAGCGGCCATGTAATGATTAATGACGATTAATATATTCCGTTCAACTAACGATTGCCCTCACGGTGAATGTGGCTATGAGCTGGCAGCGGCAGCGCTCGGGGCGGCGCTGCTGGGAGCCGCCGCGGGGGCCTCAGCCGCGCTCGCAGACGCGGGGCCAGCCGGCTCGCTTTCGAGCCGCCGGAGCAAATAGTCAACCTCAACGACCTTTGTGAGAGGAATGATGCATTCCTTGTAGATCTCGACGACCGCCGCAGGGTCGACCTTGCCCTTCACGTTTTCGGACCACCGCAGCGTCGGGTCCACGCCATAGCCCTCGGCCTTTGTACGGATGCGCTCCAGGACCTGAAGTTCGACGGCCGGCTTTGTGATGGCTGCCTCGATGCCTGCGGAATCGCGTGCGGTGATGAGCCGTCTGAACAGGGCGGGGTCCGACTGATATTTGGACTCGGCGACAAATTTGCCAAAGTGAATGCGCCGGGAGATCGCCTGCAATGTCTCGACGTCGGCAAGCGCGCAGCTGCCAAAGTTCTGCTCCTCGCTTGGCCCTGCTGCGCCGATAAGAGGAACCACACGGGAAACGTAGTACTTCTTGATCTGCTCGTTCACGGAGACTTCTTTCTGGTAAGGAGCCAGGATCTCCGGCATGGTCAGCGCAGGGAGGATGCGCGACTCGAGGGCGTCGGGGAAAAAGGCGTTCTCGTCGGGCGCGTCGTAGCGACGCAGGCGCGAGTGCATCTTCTCCGTCTCAATCAAGATCCAGTCCAGGAAGGTGCCGGTGATGCCGTCGAAGCGACCGGGCGTGTAGATCTCGGAGTTGGCTCTGAACTGGGCACGCTCGATCAGGTTGAAGAGGATCGTATCCTCCATCCGGATGAGGGACGCCCGTATATTGTCTAGGTCCAGCGCTGCTCGAGGGTCCATAAAGTCCATGGCTCCGGTACCGGAGGAGGGGGTGGAGGGAGTTAGTCACAGAGGGCTGCTGCGTACGCGTGCAGCCGCTTAGGCCTCGGTGGGGAAGTTGAGGAGGGCACGGCTGCGGGAAGGAGACGGGGCAGGGCCAGCAAGCGTGCCCAGCTTTAACGTGTAGATAAGAGTTTTTTGATACCTTGAAGAGCCCACAGCAGTGGCTGTGGGATGAGTTCTATGATTTATTTTAGCCCAGTGCACGGCGAGTAGCCTCAAAGGCCATGAATGTGGCGGCGTTGACCGGGAAGGCGCGCAGCAGCGTGGGGGAGAAGCCCTTGAAGAAGCCGCGCACGCCGGACTCGCGCAAAATGGTCTGGAACGTGCCAAGCGTCGAGCGGAAGCGGTACTGCTTGGGGTCGATGCTATCGGTCTGCATTTTGGACTTGATCACATCAACGGGGTACATGGTGAGCCACATGGCGATGCCCGCCACGCCGCCATAGACACAGGTGCGCCAGGCGGGCACCTCGGAGCGCGCAACCTTGTTGGTCTGCATGTCGCGCTTGACGCAGGCCTCTGCAACCATGAAGAACACGCCGAGGCCGTGCGATTCGCGGATCGCGGTCGGGGTAATGGCGCGCCAGATGCCGGCCACGCCGGCGGCGCCGGAGATGCGCCGGATCACATCGATGGGCCCGCGGAACGACAGAGCGCCGGGCTTGCCCGTCTGCGTCTGCAGGCGGATACGCACCTGCTCGATGGGCGCGGCGAGGAACGAATTGGCGAACCCGGCGGCGGCGCCGGACACGTACAGCTGGCCGTACCCCAGCAGCTCGGGGTGGCGTGCGCCGGCCGCGGCATTGGCCGCGGTGAAGCGGCGCTTCATGCTCTCGTTGACGGCAAACTGCACGCTCACGCACGCGCCGACGCCGACCAGCGGGGTGAGGGTGCCCTTGTAGAAGCCGCGGGCGCCCTCGTTGCGCAGCAGCTGGCGGACCACGTCCATGGCGCCCGAGTAGGTGCCCTCGGGCGCCGACTGCAGGCGCACCTTGGTAGTGTCGAACGGCTGGCCCGACAGGACCTGCGCAATGCCGCCGACGGTGCCGGAGACAATGTCCTTGGCCACGGCGTAGCGGTCGCCGGCCGGCGCCTGCACGGCCTGCTCGCGAGCCGAAATGTCCCACTCGGGCTCGCTGGTAGCCATCACAAATTTATTTTCTGTGGAGGGGGTGTTTCGTGGCAGGTGCGATCAAGCAACGCGGGACTCGGCGCCAGTTTCTACCCGGCAAGCGGCGCGCGCGCGCAGCGCAGGCCTGACTCGGGCGCCAGTCAGCGGCGGCGGGTTTGGCGGTAAGCCAGCCCAGATCTTTTCACCCCAGATAGCCGCCGCCGTTGCGGGGCAGGGCTATCGGCCGCGCGCTGTTGGGAGGTCCAGCGAGCGCAGGGGAGTCACAGCCCAGGCACCGCGCGCGCGCGGGTGCGCGCGGGTGCTCTCCCGAAGTCTGTGTGTGAGTCAGCGAGCAGGCGAGCAGGCGAGATGGCGAGCAGGCGAGCGTGGAGCAGCTTCGGCGGCTGGGCGCAGCGGCCCAGGAACGGCCGGCTGCAGCCCACAACGACGGCCGGCCCCTAGCCCAACAACCCAAACGAGCCAGGCCGGTTGCGCATGTGACCGCAGGCTCCCATCTGCCAAGCAAGCCACTGCCCGCCCGCCCGGTGCCCGCTCGCTGTTTGCCGTCTTTTAAATGACGGGCGACGCCTCAGTGCGCGCGTTCGCGGCCGCGCTTGGCGCCGGCGACCGCGAGTTTCTCACCAGCATGCCTGACTGGGCGCCCACGTCGAGCTACCCGCGGCGGCTGCGCCGGCGCGCGCAGGACTCGCAGTTCGGCCTCAGCTACGGCCTGCTCCGCTGGCCGCTGCTGGCGGTCATTGCGCTGTGGGTTGCCGTGCTGCTGCTCGTGTACTCGTTCATCCGCTTCTGGGTGTCCGTGCAGGAGTGGCTGATTGTGTGGCGCGGACCGCGCAAGGCGCTGCGCGCGCGCATGCGGCGGGCCACGCGCTACGCCGACTGGCGGCACGCGGCGGCCGAGCTCGACCGCTTTCTGGGCCTCGACCTGTGGCGCGAGGACCCCGTCTCGAGCCTGTACGACTACCGCGGCGTGCTGCGCACCATCAAGCAGCTGCGGGCCCGCGGCCGCGTCGAGTCCGAGCAGGACGCCGAAAAGCTCGCCGTGCTGCTCGAGTCCTGCGTCAAGTACAATTTCTCCGGCACGGCGAACCAGTCCATGTACTCGCAGACCTATCTCGGCACGAAATACTCGGTCGACGAGCTGAACCGGCTGGTGCTGGCCCGCGTGGCGCTGCTGCGCGACACCCCGTTTCTTGGCCGCGAGACCAAGACGGTGCTCTTTGAGTCGTTCAGCAAGCAGCTGGGCCGCTCGGCGCTGAGTCTCAGCGGCGGCGGCTCGTTTGCGTACCGCCACTTTGGCGTGGTCAAGGCGCTGCTCGACCACGACCTGCTGCCGTCGATCATCTCCGGCACGTCAGGCGGCGGGCTCGTCGCGGCCCTGGTCGGCACGCGCACGGACGAGGAGCTGCACGAGCTGCTGCGCCCGCAGCTTGCCGACCACCTGACGGCGTGCTGGGAGCCGTTCCCCTACTGGGTCGTGCGGTGGTGGCGCACGGGCGCGCGCTTTGACGCGATCGACTGGGCGCAGCGCTCGCGCTGGTTCACGCTCGGCGACCTAACGTTCAAGGAGGCGTACGAGCGCACCGGCCGCGTGCTGAACATCACGATGGTGCCGGCGGACGCCGCGTCGCCGACCGTGCTCTGCAACTATGCGACCGCGCCCAACTGCGTGATCTGGTCGGCGCTGCTAGCGTCGGCCGCCGTGCCGGGCATTCTGAACCCGGTCGTGCTCATGGAGAAGAACGTACATGGCGAGTTTGTCCCGTACTCGCTCGGCTCGCGCTGGCGCGACGGCTCGTTCCGCACCGACGTGCCTGTGCAGGCGCTCAAGACGTTCTTCAACGCCAACTTCCCGGTGGTCTCGCAGGTCAACCCGCACATCCGCCTCTTTGCCTACCTGCCCAAGGGCCAGGTCGGCCGGCCCGTCATCCACAAGTACTCGACGTCGCGCTGGCGCGGCGGCTTTCTGCTGTCGGCGGCCGAGATCGCGATCAAGCTCGAGGTGCAAAAGTGCATCAAGCTGTGCCGGCACCTGCACCTGATCCCCCAGTTCCTGTCCCAGGACTGGTCGGCGATCTTCCTGCAGCAGTTCACGGGCGCGGTGACGGTGTGGCCCAAGGCGCGGCTCATCGACTACTGGCGCATTCTGTCGGACCCCAACCGCTCGCAACTGCGCGAGCTCATCCAGGGCGGGCAGAACGCGATGTTCCCCAAGATCGCGATGATCCGTGACTTTGTGCGGTTGGAGCGCGCCGTCGAGGACGCGCTTGCCGAGCTCAAGCACACGCGCTCGGCGATCCCCGAGGGCCTGCCCGCCGAGGCGCACGAGGGCGTGCGCGCCTATGAGCAGGAGCTGCGTCAGGTCGCGCCGCCCGGCGACGAGAGCCGCGCGACGAGCCCGGCGAGCTCGGCAGGCTCGGCGCGGCTCCTCTCGCCCGCGCTGCCGTCGCCACGGCCGTCGCCACGGCCGTCGCCGCGACCATCGCCGCGGCCTTCGTCGCAGCCGTCGTCGCGCGCTCCGTCGCGGGTCCCGTCGCGCGTGCCCTCGCCCGACGGGGCTTCGAGCAGCGGCCTCGCGATTTCGTTCGACGCAGACGATGGGACGCTCGGCGCGTTGTAAGATTCCCAAGTATTTAAGACCACACAAGTATTTATCGCCCACCATAATTTTATTTACTGCTGCAGATCGAGCCGCTTGCCCGCCGCAGGCCCGCCGCGGGCCCGCCGGTGGCCCGCCTGACGCCTGCCTCGATTGGCGGCGCCCCCATGGCTCTGCGCATGCGCGCGCCCTTGGGCCTCGCTTAGTGACCCACAGGCGGGCCCCCACGCATGTATGGCACGGCTTCTCTGCCCCTCCTGGGGATCGCTGGGCGGCGGTGACAAAGAAGCGGCGGGAATGGCGCGCAGCACGGCAGCGTCCTACCATGAAGTTGGCACTGAGAGACCTGAAGCAGGAAAAGTGGGAGCTGGAGGTCGACGAGGGCGACACGGTGGCGGCGGTCAAGGAGAAAAACGCCGCGCTCCGCGGCTATGATGCGGGCGTCGTGCAGAAGCTGATTTACTCGGGCAAGATCCTCAAGGACGCCGACACGATTGCGTCGTACAAAGTCAACACCGAGAAGGACTTTATTGTGTGCATGACGTCCAAGGCCAAGCCCAAAAAGGCGGAGCCCGCCCCGGCGGCGGCCGCCTGCTCGCGGCTACCGGCTCGTGCTGGGCCCAATTGGGGCAAGCAAATTCGTGAATTCGGGGCGTATGAGTCGTTTTGCCGGTAAATTAGTCCCTTCCTGCCCCCGCCTGGCGCTATGCTCGCGCACTTATCGGCTGCAGTTTCTCTGACATGGTGCGGGATGGCGTGCAGCTGCACATGCATGGACGGGACCCCTCCGTGCATGCCCCTATATATGCGGCGGCAGCCCCCAAATCAGGGACTTTTTCCCCCACACCAGACACACGCAAAAGGACAATGGTCGCCCCCATTTCGCTCGTGTACGCGGCTGCGCTGCTCACCGGCGCCCTGGCCGACAGCAACGACGTCTGCTCGTCGTCGGCCAACGTTACCAGCCAGGACGACCTGAACAAGCTGTCGAGCTGCGCCAAGTTTTCCGGCGACATCAACTTTGTCAACGCCGCCGGCGACCTTGTGCTGAACGGCATCCAGTCGATCGACGGCTCGCTGATCGCCGAGGGCGCCTCGACGCTGGCGTCGCTGAACGCCCCCACGCTCGCCAACATCACCAAGCGCTTCGTGCTCACCAATCAGACCTCGCTGAGCACGCTGAGCTTCCCGCAGCTGACCCAGGTCGGCAGCATCGAGTTCACGACGCTGCCCGAGCTGCAGGAGCTGCAGTTCAACGCCGGTGTCAGCAAGGCCGACGACGTTGTCATCTCGAACACGCGCCTCGGCTCGCTGCAGGGCCTGAACCTGTCGGAGATCAACACGTTCAACGTGAACAACAACCTGAACATCCAGGAGATCTCGGTCGCGATCACGTCGGTTGCGAACGCGCTGGAGATCTCGTACAACTCGGACAAGGTCAACGTGTCGCTGCCCGACCTCAAGCAGGCCAACAACATCACGCTGCGCTTTGTTGCGTCGGTCGACGCGCCCAACCTCGAGGGCGTGAACCAGTCGCTCGGCTTCATCAACAACACCTTCTACAGCCTGAACTTCCCCAAGCTGACGCAGGTCGGCGGCTCGCTGGCGCTGGTGTCGAACTCGAAGCTGTCGAACGTGTCGTTCCCCGGCCTCGAGTCGATCGGCGGCGGTTTCCAGATCGCCAACAACACGAACCTCAAGGCGATCTCGGGCTTCCCCAAGGTCAAGCGCGTCGGCGGTGCTGTTGACTTTATCGGCAACTTCTCGCAGGCGTCGCTGCCGTCGCTCAGCGACGTGGAGGGCGGCGTGACCGTCGAGTCGGCGCAACAGTTCAACTGCTCGAGCTTCGACGACTCGCACTCGAACGGCGACTTCCACGGCAACGACTACGTGTGCAAGGGCGCCGAGGCCTCGGTCTCGACGGCGCTGTCGGCCGGCGGCTCGGGCACCGGCGGCTCGGGCTCGTCGGGCTCGGCGACCGCCACCGGCTCGGGCGCCGCCTCGGGCTCGGCCGGCGCGTCCGGCTCGGACTCGTCGTCCAAGAAGAAGAACGACGCGTCGACCACCGCCGTCTCGGGCGTGCTCGGCTCGCTCTTTGTCGCGCTCATGCACCTGCTCTAAGCGCAGCGAGGCCATTGCCCGGCCGGGGCGCGCCCCCGTGCCCCGGCCCCGTGTATCATTTAATAGTATCGGCACCGCCACTAATCTAAAACATTAAAATAAAGCTTGCTAGGCTACGCGCCGCCACCGCCGCCACCGCCGCCGTACAGATTGTGTTCTTTGATGTACGCGGCGACGCCGGCGGGGACCAGCGCCGCCGCTGAGGTGCTGCGCGACGGCGGGGATCACCACAGCGGCACGATGCTTCTGCGGCTTCACGACGCAGCGCTGCTTCGCTACAGCATGCGCGACATGGCCGGCGGTCACGCATGGCAGCTGTGTTCCAATTTCGTGGGTGCAGCAGCGGACGTCTTCCCGCCCGTGCACGAGCTGTCTGGGCCCTACGCAAGCCTCCGGCGCCACGCTTCGGTGCTGCTGGCGGCCAAAGGGTACCACCCCCACTCCGGCTCGATGGCGGTGACAGTCGTCATGTACTGCTGTGATGTCAGAATC